>BLSH010448981.1:171877-189718 GCA_018402905.1 Glandirana rugosa | reverse complement strand
TTTTATGCAGAGCTTGATCTGCAACTCAAAGCAGCGGTATGTAAAATCTCTCATTTCTGCTATCTGTCCTCAGAGCAACAGCACAGACAGCAGTAGTAAAGTAATCTATCTCAGGATGCAGGATCAGGTCTTAAAATGTCTCAAATCTGTCCCTCAAGCTTTCAGCTTCCTTTCCCTACACTAACCCAAGGAGCATGTGACTGCAGCACTGTGACTCCAGCTTATAAAGAGGCTGGGTCACATGATGCACTGGCTAATCACAGCCATGCCATTAGTAGGCATGGCTGTGATGGCTTCTAAGGGCAAACCAGTGAAACGCTTGTTGATTGGCTGCCCTGCAGCTTCTCAACACGTGGAGTAAAATAGCAGACCCCGGACCGAACCCGAACGATTTTTGAAATGTCCGGGTCCGTGCCACGGACACCCGAAAGTTCAGTACGGATCCGAACGTTACAGTCCGGGTTCGCTCAACACTAGTCATGTGAAGCTCTGGTGAACGCCATGCCCAAGAGGGTTAAAGCAGTGCTGGAAAATAATGGTGGCCACACAAAATATTGGCACTTTGGGTCCAATTTGGACATTTTCACTTAAGGGTGTACTCACTTTTGTTGCCAGTGGTTTAGACAATAATGGCTGTGTGTGAAATATTTTGAGGGGACAGCAAATTTACACTGTTATACAAGCTGTATACTCACTACTTTACATTGTAGCAAAGTGTCCTTTCTTCAGTGTTGTCATATGAAAAGATATACTAAAATATTTACAAAACTGTGAGGGCTGTACTCACTTTTGTGAGATACTATATATATATATATATGTGTGTATATATAGCAACACTTTTGTGTTTGCCCCAATTCATCATGAGCTGAATGCAAAGATCTACATAAAATCCATCCACCTCACAGGTGTAGCATATCAAGATGATGATTAGACAGCATGATTATTGCACAGGTGTGCCTTAGGTTGGCCACAATAAAAGGCCACTCTAAAATATCTAGTTTTATCACACAGCTCAATGCCACAAATGTCGTAGGTTTTGAGGGAGCGTGCAATTGGCATGATGACTGCAGGAATGTCCCCAGAGCTGTTTCCCTTGAATTGAATATTAATTTCTCTACCATAAACCATCTCCAAAGGCATTTCAGAGAATTTGGCAGTACATCCAACCAGCCTTACAACTGCAGACCACGTGCAAAAACACCTGCCCAGGACCTCCACATCCAGCATGTTCACCACCTCCAAGATCGTCTGAGATCAGCCACCTGGACAGCTGCTGCAAAAATTTGTTTACATAACCAAAGAATTTCTGCACAAACTGTAAGAAACCATCTCAGAGAAGCTAATCTGCATGCTCGTCTTCCTCATCGGGGTCTCGACCTGAATGCAGTCCGTCATCGTAACCGACTTGAGTAGGCAAATGCTCACATTCACTGGCATCTGGCACTTTGGAGAGGCGAATCCCGGTTTTCACTGTACAGGGCAGATGGCAGACAGCGTGTTTGGCATCGTGTGGGTGAGCGGTTTGCTGATGTCAACGTTGTGGATCGAGTGGCCTATGGTGGAGGAGGGGTTATGGTATGGGCAGGCATATGCTATGGACAACGAACACAGTTGCATTTTATTAATTGCATTTTGAATGCACATAGATACTGTGACGAAATCCTGAGGCCCATTGTTGTGTCATTCATCCATGACCATCACCTCATGTTGCAGCATGATAATGCACGGCCCCATGTTGTAAGGATCTGTACACAATTCCTGAAAGCTGAAAAAATACCAGTTCTTGCATGGCCAGCATACTCACCGGACATGTCACCTATTGAGCATGTTTGGGATGCTCTGGATCGGCATATACGACAGCATGTTCCAGTTCCTGCAAATATTCAGCAACCTCGCACAACCATTGATGAGGAATGGACCAACATTCCACAGGCCACAATCAACAACCTGATTAACTCTATGCAAAGGAGATGTGCTGCACTGAGGCAAATGGTGGTCACACCAGATACTGACTGGTTTTTGGACCCACCGAACACCCGCAATACAGTAAAACTGCACATTTTAGAGTGGCCTTTTATTGTGGCCAGCCTAAGGCACACTTTTGCTTAATCATGCTATCTAATTAGCATCTTGATATACCACACCTTTGAGGTGACTGGATTATCTTGGCAAAGGAGAAGTGTTCATTAACACAGATTTAGACAGATTTGTGAACAGTATTTGAGAGAAATAGGCCTTGTGTACATAAAAAAAGTCATAGATATTTGCGTTCAGCACATGATAAATAGGGGCAAACACAAAAGTGTTGTGTTTATAATTTTGCTCAGAGTATATATATTCACCTAGGTGGATTCAGCATCGATCCGATGCTGTATCTGTCCCCCGCCGCTTCTAAGACTGAAATCTGAGCAATCCAAGACTGATGATCGCTTGGTTCTCAGTCTACAATGAACAGAGAGCCAGTGATCTTCAGATCGTCTGCTCTGCCCTTCCAGCACTCACTAGAGCACCGGTCTGTGTAGGTATTGGGAGCAGAAGTGTCTGGCTCAGGTTCTCAGTGGCTTGTTAAGAGGCTGAACTTGCTGCTGGTCCAGACATCTGGGTGGATCCTGACCATATGGTCGGGATCTTTTCAGAGACTGGACCAGCTCTGAATAAGCAGGCTTTAGCTGGAAATGGGTCAGAGAAATGCAGAACTAAGTGCACTCTTGTAATCCATAGCAGGAATACAACCAAAACAGTGTTGGCCCTACAATACTTAGGGTTGATGCTCTAAGGTCCTTTTTGTAATTGATACAAAAATAGGAGGGCGGTGTGAGTTTTGGTTTCATTAAACAAATGTTATAAGTTTGAGCCACTTATCAGTACAGTACTTTCCAAATAACATCATATCTATACCTCAAATATATCACTTTCCAAGGAAGTGTTTTCAAAGAGTATGCAAACTCTTACTGTGTAAATCAACACATTTCGTTTAGAATAGAAATAAAGGGTAAAACATACATACATATATATTTTTACTTTTTATTTTTACACTGTTCTTTTAAAAAAAAAAATTGATCACTTTTATTCCTATTACAAGAAATGTAAACATTCATTGTAATAGAAAAAAGCATGACAGGTCCTCTTAAATATGAGATCTGGGGTCAAAAAAACCTTAGATCTCATATTTACACTAACATGCAAAAAAAAAAAAAAAAATCTGAAAAAAATGACAGCCCAAAAAAAAACCCGGTCCTTTAGGACCGTTGGGCGGACGTGACTTCTGACGTCATTTCCGCCAAGCCGCTCACTCGGCTCACAGACACTGGGGGAGACGGATCGGATCATCTCCGCTGCTGCCGGCGGGTCCGGTAAGTGGCAGAGATGACCGGAAAGCGGCGGGGGGGGGCACCTCTCCCGCCGCTGATAAAAGTGATCTCGCGGCGAATCCGCCACTAAGACCACTTTTATCAGACGCAGAATCGTCTGCTGAAAAAAAATGGTATCTGAATGGCACCTGCAGCTGCAGGCACCATTCAGATATCACCACTCAAACCCAAGGACGTCATATGACGTCCAGCAGTACGGAAGTGGTTAAATACAGAAATTGTGTGGAAACTTTTTAGAGATCCATCAAACTTTTTTTTCTTTTTTATAAGTGATCACATAACCCGATTTCAGCTGCTCAAAGCAGTAGTAAACTACCATGCTTTTTTTTTTTTAAACATGCAAGGTAAAGTTAGAATGTGCTAGTATGCATTGCATACATTTTGGGGATATTTACTGTACCTATGGGTAAGCCTTATTATAGGCTTACCTGTAGCTAAATATCTACCATGGGAGTTTACTCCCACTTTACGGGGCTTGGAGAGGTGGAGGTGGAAAAATAGCAGTTCACTGATCTTCCCAGAGAATAGCTGTGCAGGGGGGGATGTGTCAGCACACATCTTGGCCATTGGAGGACAGACAGGCTGTTTTCCCAGCACAGCCAGAAAACTGACCAAACTGAGATGGATGTGCTCTCATGCTTAGCATGCCCAGTTTGAAATAGAAAAACGGGGTGAATGGCAGGAACACCAGGTATTCCATACAAAGGAAGCAATACAAAGAGAACAGGATACTTTTTAATACAAGTACATGGTACAACAGATACATATTAGAAATATGAAATGTTGAAGTAACATAAACTTTAACAAGGTTAAATGGTGACTAATTGCAACCAACCTAGTTTCCTCTTTTGTAAAGCATTTTATATTATGGGAAAAAAATGAGAACCAAATCCTGCTAATATCTTTTGTAGAAATATAAAGATAAGAGAAACCTTAAATCATTAATTGATTTGCCTCAATAGATGTGAAGAAGACATTGTTGATCCTTCACCCTGTGATCCTGCTGAAGAGGTTAATTATGAAGACAAATGTAAACTGATATTATCAGCCAATGGACCTTTCAAGGACTGTCACCCCCACATTCTTCCTCAGATATATTTTGAGAACTGTGTGTATGACTTGTGTGCGACTGGAGGAAACCAAGATCAGTTCTGCAATGCCTTAGAGGCCTATGCTGCCACTTGTGAAAATATTGGTATCATTGTTGATGACTGGAGAGAGAACACCATTTGCAGTAAGGGAAAACGTTCTGTTTCGTAAATGATTTCAAATAGAAATATTCAAAACGTAACTTGAGTCTCATTTATTGATTTTTATAATTAACAGGAATTGCAGCTACTACTACAGCCATCATTCCAACTGTGCCAGGTACATTATTTGCACATCTACTTTAAAATATATGTATATGAATAAACCAATTGTTGTTTAGTTTAGGAATTACAATATACAGAAAATCATCACCCTGTCACTCATCATTTAGTATTATGCCTGCTATCTGCTGGAGAGTAAAGAAAGAGTATATGTGTGACTTTTGTAGGTACAGGGCCATACATTTGCTTTTAGTCCTACAAATATATAAATCTTTTCAGGATGGGCATGGGGTTTTACTTTCAATAGTTTTTATTGAAGTTTCAAAGAATACATGTTAACATAGGTACAAGTGGATCCATTTCGTTATAGCAGGTACACATTGACAAAATGTAACATAATGCTTTAAAATATTAAATTTAAAAGTTCTTTTGTACCCTTCAGGGGGTTTCTTTTGCATCCCCTATCTTTGGGGGAGATGACTCCTCACTCTCAACACCCCTTACGGGATCTAGCTGTGTCGGGTAGTGAGGGGCAGCTCCCCCTTATAACAAATTGCCTGAAAGATGTTGAGGGTTTGTTGTAAATCAGAAGCATGAAAGACAAATAAGGATATTATCATATGGGAAGTGGGTTTATGGATGGGACAATCCTTAACCTCCCTGGCTGTATGACTGAGTCTGGAATTTATTGCTGAAAGCGGTACAATTATTTTGCATGAAAATTTGGCGTTTTATATTGTAGGCATAGGAATAGCTCACTTAAATCTGTCCAAACAACAGTCTAGTAGACATCCCGGGTATGAAAAAGTTTGAAAAATGAAATCATAAATTATAATATAATAAATAACTAAAAATAATTATCAAAAATAATAATATAATAGTAATAAAATGTATAAAAAAAATAATGTAATGAAACCAAAAACGCAGAAATTTGCTCAGTTGCAGAATTGTCGCTGTCGTCACTTTCAGTTTCTGATGATAAATTTCCTCAAAAATCAGTATCACTCAATTCTGCAAATCATTCTTATTTACTATCGGTGTTTTCTAGCTGATCAAAAACCACTTTTGACGCAAAGGGACACTTTTTGGTTGCTATGGACATTCTTATGTTTCCAGGCAGAAAGAATGACATTTATTATATAAAAGTGCATCCAGGGCTCTGGGCAAACCACTAGGGACAAAGGGGAGGTGAAATGTTTTCATACAGTAATGTAATCTATAAGATTACAGTGTACTGTATGTGCTGTGTGTGTTTCACTTTTTGAATTTCCCGCTGGTCTCCGTCCCCGTGCGACGCTCTCAGGGAACGGAGCCCGGCACACAGAGGCATCGGAGCGGCGGACACCGTACCTACTGGGAACAGATGAAAGCATAAAGAGAAAAAAGAAAGGTTGGAAGAGAAAAAATAGAAGAATAGAGACGAGAAAAGAAAGAGGATGGATCCTGCATGAGGAGGGATGGTAGGCATCAGAGATGTATAACTGATCCAGGTTTCCCAGATTGCATCATGTTTATCAGTAGTATCCAAAAGGATGCTAACTGTTTTCTCCTTGGCCATAATGCAGGAGACTTTTCTTTTGAGTAGGGGGAAAGAAACATTGGATTGCTTCCAGGCTCGAGCAATGGTCAGCTTGGTCCCAAGGAGAATAAATATGATGAGGTGTTGAGCCAATTTCTGAGTTTTGGGGCTAGGAAAGCTAAGGAGAGCTATTTGAGGAGCCTTCTGAATGGGTATGTCCGTAATTTTCCTGATTGCATGGAAGACTCTATTCCAGAGTCCTCTGATCTTGGGACAATCCCACCAGACATGCATCATTGATCCAATGTGTCCGCAATTACGGAAGCACAGAGGGGAAGCGCTCGGGTAGTTCTTGGCGATTTTTAGCGAAACTAAGTAAAACCTCATTAAGACCTTTAAGTTAGCCTCGACTAATGTTATGTTTAGTATGCCCTTGGAGGCTGAGGTCGAAGCCCTATGCCACTCTGTTAGGCTCCAGTTTTGTCCTAAGTCTTTCTCCCATTCCTTCATGAAGAGGGATTTTGAATCTGCCATAGCAATTGATCGGTATATCACCGATATCCCCCCTCTGCTCCATGGCTTGACCACACCACATTTCATACGCCATGGTCACAAGTGGGTTGGGTTTAGAGGTCCACAAAGAGTGGATAAAATGAGAAATTTGGTGGAGTCTGAACCTTTCCGTCCTGGGCATGTCAAGCTTGCTTATACAGTGGACCATAGTGAGTGGTTCCATGACGTTGACAAAGTGTCCTATTCTATAGAGCCCCTGGTCCAACCACCAACGAAAGGCCTTGATGTCCATGCCAGGAGGAAACAGGGGGTTTCACAAAATATGGGAGAGTGGGCACCAATTAGAGATCAAGCTTGGGTTATTTTTGAGGGAATCCCATATGACTAAGGAGTGGGATAGTGTAGGAACCATGATAGTGGGTCTAGATTTAGAAGGGCATCAGAGAAGATAGTCTAATGTGTAGTTGGATATTGCTTGCCTTTCCATATGTATCCAGTCTGGGTGTGCTATTTTGGAATATATAGTGGAGAGTTGGGATAGTTGGGCTGCTTGATGATACCAGATAAAATTTGGTAAACTCACTCCTCCCTGATTTATAGTCTAGAAAAGGGTCTCCTTGGCAACTCTATGTCCTTTTGTTCCCCATATAAATTTAATAATTTTGGACTGGACCTTCCTAAGTTGATCCCTAGGAATTGGGATAGATAAAGACCTAAATAGGTAGAGGATGCGCGGCAACAGGGTCATATTTACAAAATTGATCCTGCCTAGCCAGGAGAGCCCCAGTTTGTCCCATTGTGAGAGATCTTTTCCCAGTTTACGAAACATTGGGGGAAAATTGGCGGCATATAAGTGATCTACTGAGGCTGTCAAATTGATCCCTAGATATGGAATCGCTGTCTCATTCCAACCAAACCGGTGGTTATCTTTAAGCTGTGCGACCAAATGGTCTGGTATGTTGACGTTTAATGCTTGGGATTTTGTATAGTTTACCCTGAGTCCTGAGATTTTGCCAAAGCCATTGAGTACAATGCAGATATTTGGTAAGGATGTTAGTGGTGATGTGATGAAGAGCAGAATATCATCTTCAAAAAGTGCACATTTGTGCGTTTGTGGCCGCATCTCATCCTGTCTATATCAGGGTGGTCTCTAATGACAATGGTTAAGGTTTTGATGACAATAGCAAAAATCAGCGGGGACAAGGGACACCCCTGCCTTGTACCATTAAGGATTTCAAAGGGTTCAGAGTAATATCCCTGCAGTTTAATTTTTGCTTCCAAATGAGTGTCCAAAGCCCCATTATTGTAAAATTGGAACCAGAAAAGACCAGGAGATGGAATCGAATGCCTTAATCAGATCTAAAGAGAGCAGAATTTCCCTCTGAGCCGGGCCATTGTCCCATCTAAACCCCAGAAGGGAAACAATGTCAATTGCCCTCCTGATCTAATCCAGGCCTTGTCTCCCATCTATAAAGCCGACCTGGTCCTTGTGGATATAGAGACTAATGAAATTAGACATTCGGTCAGCCATAATTTTCGTCAAAATGTTAAGTTCATTGTTTGTAAATGATATGGGGCGATAATTAGCCTAGGGCCCTTGCCAGGTATGGGAATCACTGTGATAAAAGCCAAATTGAATGCCTTATGAAGTTGTGCTCCTGCACGGAGTTGATTAAAAAATCGAGCCAAATAGGGGGCTAATATTGAGGAGAAGTGTTTGTAATACGGGACTGAGAAGCCATCCGGGCCGGGGGTTATTTTTAAGGTCTTTAATGACCTGTGAGATTTCTTCTGCTGAGATCTGTGTCTCTAATTTATTCCTATGGTGGTCCTTGATCTTGGAGATATTCAGAGAGTTAAGAAAGGAGTCGATCAAGCTAATTGGGGAGCCTTCCCCTTCCCTACTGTACAGGTGTCGGTAGAAGTCATGAAAAGCTTCCATGATTTTCTGAGGGCACCATTGCATAGTTTTATTTTAGGTAGGGTGTGTGTCTTTATTTTAAGGATCAGCCTAGAAGCCAGCAAAGAGCACGCCCTGTATTTTTGGTGATAAAATCTGCCGCCTTCCCAACGCAAACTTTTTTCGGCTATGGCATGCCGCTTCTAGTTTGTCAACTAAACCTGATGAAGGATTACATTTGTGTTGTTTGCTTATAAGTAAGAATTCCTTCTCTAACCATTCAATGTCTACTTTGCGGGCTATGCGTAGCCTTTGGGCCATTTGTATGAGTTTTCCCCTAATTGAGGCTTTGTGTGCCGCCCATAAAGTGATTGGGGATATGTTATTTATATCATTCATTAGGAAATATTCCTGCATTTCTTTATCAATTTCATGTACATGGGTAGGATTACTAAGGATTGAGGTGTTAAGTCTCCAGTTCTACCCCTTTCATTGTTCTGTTGGTCTACTTATTACTAGGAGGAGATAGTAGTGGTCTGACCAGGCAGTCTTTTATGAGGGATTTATTTACCAACGAGATGTGGCTTGTCAAAATAAAGAAGTGGTCTATTCTAGCAAAGGTATTGTGGGTACTTGAGTAGTGTGTGTAGTCCCGTGCAGTTGGTTGCATTTCCCTCCAGATATCAACCAACCTCTGTTGATAGAATTGTCTAGCCAAATTAAGGCTCTGCCTGGTGGGACAGCTACAGTTCCTTCCCTGAGGGCGGGTTTTATCTAATCCTGTGTCAAAAGCTATATTAGAGTCCCTTCCGCAGATGACCAACCTTCAGTAAGTGGGTTTAGAGTGTGAAAGAGGGCATTAAAAAATTACCCTTATTTAGCACGTAGTACGAAATGAAGGAATAGAACTGGTTGTCAATGAGACCATTAATGAGTAGAAATCTAACTTCTGGGTCCTTACATTCAGAAAGGAATGAGAACTGAGAATTGCGGGAGAAAAATATGCCTACCCCCTTAGTTTTGTTGTCAGCATTTTCCAGGTAGAACTTGGAAAATTTAGAGTGAATGGACGAGGGGGAATAGGATTTTGGAAAGTGTGTTTCTTGAAGAAACAATATGTCTATTTTTTGGTCATGGTAGTACTGGAAGATCTTTTGGCATTTAATAGGCACATTACTTCCTTGAATATTGTGTGATGCAATGCGAAAGGAGGGTCTAGGTGAGTTAAAGCTGAGTTCCACCCAAAAGTGGAACTTCTGCTTTAAAGGAAGGTGACCCCCTGACATGCCACAATTGGCATGTCATTTTTTTGGGGGGGTGGACTGGGGACCCTGTTTTCACAGGGTCCCAGGTCCACTTCATCTCCTACAGCCGCGGCTCTGGAATGAAGTTCACCTCCCCCCTCTCTGTGATCTTCTGGGACACATCACAGGTCACAGAAGATACGCCGGCCATTCACAAGGCACAGCACAACTCCTGCATGCGCAGTGCGTGCCTGGCATTGAAGCCAAAGCTGGGTGCCCACACTTGTGATGCTGGTGCCACCGAAGGGAGGGGGAGAAGAGCAAGCCCTTGGGTGACCGCATCGCTGGAGTGTAGGACAGGTGAATGTCCGATTGCTAAAAGTCAGCAGCTACACTTTTTGTGGAACTCCGCTTTAAGGTCAGCCATGGAGCAGTCTAGGAGGTGATGCCAATGAGCCCCAACAACCTACCTTCATCCTGGTGGATAAGCTAGAGTCTGGGAGTGTGAGAAAGTTTCTTGTGATGCCTTCCAGGATCCTGCAGAGTCGTGGTAGCACACCTGTCACTAAGAAAATAGAAAAGTTAGTACAAAATAATAGAAGCAGAAAGAATACAAGTGAAAGGAAGAATAAGAGAGCGCTCCAAGGGAAGGGGTGGAATATGTCCAGCATACCCCAAGATGCAAAAATGGTTCCCCCACTGGAACCCTGACCAGGAGAGAGAAAAATATAAGTCTCTGAGTACAGGAGGAGGTGCACAAATACCGCTTCATCCACCGCACCCCCAATGTAAAACAATAAAACTTGTATGAACCTTGAGGCACCACCTTCAATAACTGCATCATAAGTATGTTCAATAGAGGTTAAGCTAAGGCAGGTGTGATGGATGCTGAGGAGGGGATAAGATTCTATTAGAGAGAGATTGATCCCGCTAAAGGGGGAAAGGGGACTCCGGATTCCAGAGAGTGATGTGGGGTGGGAATAAAAGGAGTACCAGAGGGCGGAGGTTGTGAGGTCCTAATAGCTAACCCCCCGCCTGGTTACTGTTAGGGAGGATTAGGATTGTGAGTACCCCTTGGAAAGCCATGTTAACACCATACATGACTAGGGGGATCACTAGGCACAATAAAGTCAAATAGTCTACATTTGCATGGTAGGCCAGAATTGTAGAAAGGGAAAGTTGCTCCTCAGTAAATGGTCCAAGACTTAGCTCAGTGTGTCCAGGTGGACCTTGAGGTAATCTGTGTCCAATGAATAAGAGTATAAAAAGGGTGGTTAGTTATAGCCAGTTAGTTTATGAGTAATGTAGACAATTGCAGGGAATGGGCTTGTTATAAAGATGGAATGAGATCAAAGTTTTCATAAATCCAGGGGGCATTAATGTCGGATGGTCCGTGTGGTCTAGTCCCATAAATGGGGTTGAAAGAGAAAAGTGAGAGAGAACTCCAGTTCAGGGGGGTAGTCCTTTCTTGGCTTTTTTGGTTTTGGGCTTCTGCCACAGGCATAGGGTTTTATGGAGTACTGGAACCTAACTGATCACCCCATGACCTATCATTTTATAAATAGATTAAATGCTGATATTTTATCTCTTACGATATACAGTATGTTAAAATGCATTTTGTTTCAAAGGCCTTTCAACTTCAAAATAATAAGCCACAATTTACCATAACTGCCTCTATTCCCTTTTAGTTTATATTACACAAACAAGTATTGCATAAGGTAAAAAAAAATTTGCTGTGATTTGAAGTCCTGTTGAAGTACCTTTGAAGCTGCCAGGTTCAGTCCATTACACTAAACACCACTATGTATCTACATAGTTAATTGTATTAATAAAGAGTAATGTAGATTCTATAGAATCCTGTTGCTTATCTCCGCAAAAAATCATAGTGTCGATAAGACAATCATGTACCTGTCGGGAACAAGTACACAAATTGTTAGCATGAAGCACCGTCCTTCATGCTAACAATTTGTGTACTTGTTCCCGACAGGTACATGATTGTCTTATAATTGTGGCAGGAGTGTCCCTACTACAGGTATTCTGTCCTCAGTGCATGTTTAGCCCCTTGTTATCTAGAACACTGTTGGCTTTGTAGCCAATAGCGTCATTGCAAAAGATGTCTTATCATCATCCTGAATCAGCCACCATGGATTTTCCACCGTCATCAATTGAAAGTAAACAAATAGTCCATTGCCATATTTTATCACCATCCTGAATCAGCCACCGTGGATTTCCCACAATCATCAATTGAAAGTAAAGAAATGGTCCATTGCCATAGCTTATCACCATCCTGAATCAGCCACCGTGAATTTTCCACAGTCAGCAATTGAAAGTAAACAAATGGGCCATTGCCATATTTAGACAATGACGTAACCAGCATACACACACATTTGCTTATGTTCAGCCATTACCCGAATCTCCCGACTGATAGCAGAATGGAGCAGCCATTGGCTTTGTAGCAACCAGGGATCCTTGTCTGGAAAGCTATCATATTCTTGATAGCTCCCCGGCACAAAAGGCCCCAGTCTGAGTACTAGAAATGTGCAATCTGTTTCATAACAAATCGAAATTCTGACAAATTTTGCATCTTTCAGACATTCGGATACATCCAATTATGCGAAAAAAAGAACAACCAATTTCAACTAATACGAAAGAAATTATAGCGAAAAAAATGAATAAATTTGGCATAATTCGTTAAAGGTCTAATGAAACAAAAAGTCAACTCGGAGTAAATCTTACAGTCCAATCAGCTGATTAATTTTGTGCTAGAGGTTGGATTACCTGCAAAGTGCCAAAGTGAGAAGGGTGTTGTATTTAAGCAAAGGAAAAGAGATATTGTCATTGTGTGTTTTAATGAATTCAATAAACAAACAACTTTCCGAACTACGAATAGTTATCACAAATAAATATATACATACATAAATATTGAATTATCTGAAAATGAATCGATTTGTTAAAACAAATATCGATACTCTACAGAAATAACAAATTATCTGGAAAAGAAAAATAACTTAACATACGAATATAATAGAACAAAATTATGTATTTTATGAGTTGGTGTTTTTGTACACCAACTCAGATTTGGTCTTTATACCTGTCAGTTTGCTTATTGAAACAAGAGTGACAGATTCTAAAAGTGGCAGTAAAAACGAGATATGTAAATTTGGTGCACACCTCAGAAAGTTTTGTTCAAACGGATTCATGGAATGATTGTACAATGGATTAATATGGAACACTGCCATATAATACATATGCTCTGTTAGCAGTACTTCCAAAGTAGATTATAATGGCCACAGTGTAAAACACAACATTTATTGATCTATATAAAAGCACAGCAATGCCCATAGATATCCCATATCAGCATGATAACACATTTTGACCACAAATATATTTTTATGCTCATTGCAAGGCAGTCTGATATTACAAATATAGAGAACCCATGCATATTCCATTACTGTATTTAAATAAACCTTCACTGTTAAAACCAATGACAACTCAAACACATAACACGCTATAATAGCACGTGGTCACGAGTTGTCCGTTTGTCTTAAAAAACACTTTTATAAACTAATATAAATACTCTTTTATGTGGTTTTACCTGTTGCAGAAAATTATTGCTTTGATTGTTCCTTTGATGTGGATTTATGTAACTGGAAGCAATCAATGTCTGATCACATGGACTGGACCCAATGGACAGGATCAACACCAACTGGATTTACTGGGCCCTCTTATGACCATACAACAGGAGGTAAATAGCTCTGCAGATATTACACCAATTTATAATGATTGCTTAATAAGGATGAAAGTATGAAAAGTTAGTATGAAATCATATTTTTATATCCCGTCTACTTATGATGAATGTCACTAGGGACACATTAACTAGCAGCAAAAATGTTTGTAAACTAAAAGAATTATGAATATTGATGAAGGAGCAAATTAAAATTACTCAGGTTTGCCCTGGATCAACCAGGCTTGTGATCATACTTTGGTGGCTTTTACGCCTATCTTAGTTTGCATACATTGTTATTAATACAGTATGTGCCTTACATGTAATAATAATAATACTTATGACCAGGTTGGTTTAATGGGTTGTGGCTCTCACCTGACTTAGCCACAATTTTAATAAAAGCTTATTTAAACCTAAATATCTTGGTAAAAGGATAGAGCAAAGTATATATGCTAAAGTTGAAAAGTGGCTAAATCAATAATGACAGGTAGCACATGCCTTTAAGAGTTTTCTTCTGCACCATGGGAACTTCAAAAATTCTCTCTGCAGTGTTTAGGGTTGGCTGGCTCCATACCATCTTTTATTCTTAGTGGTAGGCCAACATGAAGTAGAAGGGTGCAGGAAGCAGGAGGAGATGTGGTGGTCACTGACTATGCAGCATAAAATTGAGATTTCATTATGAGACCACCATAGGATTTCAGGCTCCCAATTTGCTAGATTAAATTGCTAAGGTACTGTATGTGCAGGAATCAACAGGCTATACATAATCATCTTAAATAGAAAAATAGATTGCTGTGTTTCACAGAAGAGATATTAACTAATCATGATCTTTCTCAATATAACATTATTCAAATATTTCCTAATTGTTTTAAGCAATTCAGACTCTCCATTTCAAAAGTAAACTTTGCTGTTTTTAAAGAAAGGTTGTACTAAGAAAATGTGGAGTCTCCTCTTTGTATGCATTTTCTGGGTCAGATTGATAGTGTTGAAGCCAGAGACAGCCAGGCAACTACTATTCATGTAAGAAGGTCAGTAGTGACACTGCCTAGGTTTCCTGAAAGTGTTTTTTAACCACTTGCCATCTGCCCCATAGCAGTTTTACTGTTACACAGCGTCTCTCCTGTGCAGATTCACCTTTATATACGTGATTCTTCATTTCTGCCTGCAGGGGGCATGCCTGTACCGCAGGCATGCTGCTTCTGCTGTGAATAATCATAGCAGAAGCTGATCTGTAAGTGCCGGGCACTCAATATTCTCCGGCACCTGCCGATCTTGGGTAAGCCACACAGAATGGAGATCAGACTATGTAAATATGGCAGATCACAGTTCTGACATGGGTAAGGGATGGATTCTGTTTTCCTACAAAGCAGGGGCTAGAATCCATCTCTTCCCTTAGTGAAAGCAGCACATACAGTACACATAAACACTGGCTAGGCACACCATTAACCCTTTGACCTCCTTAGATGTTTAAACCCTTTCCAGCCAGCGTCATTAGTACAGTGACAGTGCATATTTGTAGCAGTGATCACTGTATTAGTGTCACTGGTTCCCGCATAGTATCAAAAGTGTCAGTTAGTGTCCGATTGTCCGCCACAATATTCCAGTAATGCTACAGATCGCTGATCACTGCCATTACTAGTATACAAAAATAAATAAAAATTCCATAAATACAGTATCTCACAAAAGTGAGTACACCTCTCACGTTTTTGTAAATATTTTATTATATCTTTTCATGTGACAACACTGAAGAAATGACACATTGCTACAATGTAAAGTAGTAAGTGTACAGCTTGCACGACAGTGTAAATTTTCTGTCCCCTCAAAATAACTCAACACACAGCCATTAATGTCTAAACCGCTGGCAACAAACGTAAGTACACCCCTAAGTGAAAATGTCCAAATTGAGCCCAAAGTGTCAATATTTTGTGTGGCCACCATTATTTTTCAGCACTGCCTTAACCCTTGTGGGCATGGTGTTCACCAGAGCTTCACAGGTTGCCACTGGAGTTCTCTTCTACTCCTCCATGACAACATCATTGAGCTGGTGGATGTTAGAGACTTTGTGCTTCTCCACCTTCCATTTGAGGATGCCCCACAGATGCTCAATAGGGTTTAGGTGTGGAGACATGCTTGGCCAGTCCATCACCTTTACCTTCAGCTTCTTTAGCAAGGCAGTGTTTGTCTTGGAGGTGTGTTTGGGGTCGTTATCATGTTGGAATATTGTTCTGCGGACCAGTCTCTGAAGGGAGGGGATCATGCTCTGCTTCAGTATGTCACAGTACACATTGGCATTCATGGTTCCCTCAATGAACTGTAGCTCCCCAGTGCCGGCAGCACTAATGCAGCCCCAGACCATGACACTCCCACCACCATGCTTGACTGTAGGCAAGACACTCTTGTCTCTGTACTCCTCACCTGGTTGCCACCACACATGCTTGACACCATCTAAACCAAATATGTTTATCTTGGTCTCATCACACCACAGGACATGGTTCCTGTAATCCATGTTATTAGTCTGCTTGACTTAAGCAAACTGTTTGCAGGCTTTCTTGTGCATCATCTTTAGAAGAGGCTTCCTTCTGGGACGATAGCCATGTAGACCAATTTGATGCAGTGCGCGGCTTATGGTCTGAGCACTGACAGGCTGACCCCCCCACCCCTTCAACTTCTGCAGCAATGCTGGAAGCACTCATACATCTATTTCCCAAAGACAACCTCTGGATATGATACTGAGCATGTGCACTCAACTTCGACCATTGCAAGGCCTGTTCTGAGTGGAACCTGTTATGTTAAACCACTGTATGGTCTTGGCCATCGTGCTGCAGCTCAGTTTCAGGTTCTTGGCAATCTTCTTATAGCCTAGGCCATCTTTATGTAGAGCAACGATTCTTTTTTTCAGATCCTCAGATAATTCTTTGCCATGAGGTTCCATGTTGAACTTCCAGTGACCAATATGAGAGAATGAGAGCAATAACAAAATAAATTTAACACACCTGCTCCCCATTCATGCCTGAGACTTTGTAACACTAATGAGTCACATAACACTGGGGAGGGCAAATGGCTAATTTGGCCCAATTTGGACATTTTCACTTAGGGGTGTACTCATTTTTGTTGCCAGCGGTTTAGACATTATTGCTGTATGTTGAGATATTTTGAGGAGACAGTAAATATATACAAGCTGTACACTTACTACTTTACATTGTAGCAAAGTGTCATTTCTTCAGTGTTGTCACATGAAAATATAGAATAAAATATTCACGAAAATGTGAGAGGTGTACTCACTTTTGTGAGATACTGTATATCCCATAGTTTGTAGATGCTATAACGTCCTTGTAAACCAATCAATATGCGCTTATTGGGATTTTTTTTTACCAAAAACATGTATCAGAATTCATATTGGCCTATATGTTTGAAGACATGTTTTTTTTAACAAAAAAAAAAAAATACTGGATATGTTTTTATAGCAGAAAGTAAAAAAAATGGTTTCATTTTCAAATTTGTTGGTCTTTTTTTGTTCATAGCACAAAAAATAAAAAACGCAGTGGTGATCAAAAACCACCAAAAGTAAACTCTATTTGTGGGGGAAAAAGACATACATTTTATTTGATTACAGTGTCACACGTCTGTGCAATTGTCAGTTAAAGTAACGCATTGCCATATCACAAAAAATGGCCTTGTCATAAAGGGGAGTAAATCTTCCAGAGGTCAAGTGGTTAAAAAAGTAACTAGACTTTACATTGTAATGTGAATCCTGAGGAGGAGCTGACAATATGTAATGTCTTGTTGGTGTTAGATTATCTTATATTCTTTACATGTATTTTTTCTATGCATATTTAGGTGGACATTACCTCTATATTGATGGACGGTATTCAAAACAAGGAGAGTTTGCAAGGCTAGAGAGTCCTGCTAATAGTTTCACGCCACACATTCTATGTTTTAGTGTTAATGTGTATGAATAGACCTGTCACATTTATGGACCTATTACAATGACAGTCCGTCCCTTTAGAGAAGGTTTACGGTGTGTAGGGGTACTAAAGGAAGATCCAACCTTTGTATGTGGTTTGGTAGACGACAATCATCACGGTGGAAGTTTGGGTATATAACACGGTGGGGCATGTACACTATGGTCTTTGCATTCGTCACTCCAGGTCACTTTGATAATCGTCCTGAGAGATCGGAACGTTTGAGAGGAACAAAACTTATGGCAGGTAGTTATATCTCCATTACAGGTGGATTTATACGTATCTTTTTTATGTACAT
>BLSH010448981.1:121401-145095 GCA_018402905.1 Glandirana rugosa | reverse complement strand
ACAGACTTTAAAAAGAAGTGTAAATAAAAGATGTGCACTGATTCCCGGTTTCATTTAAAGTGACACACAGACTTTAAATAAGTTTGTATAACAGATGTTCACTTATTCCCGGTTTCATTTAAAGTGATACACACATTTTGCAGAACAGTGATATGGGTACTCCGGGCTTATTTATACTTTTTTGACACAGTTTGAAGATGATTTTAGAACAGTTCTATGGCCTCTAATGTTAATTAATACTTTTCAGACCCATTTTGAAGATGATCTCCATTTTTGCATTTTTTATGTTTTTATTTTTTAAAAAATATTTTAAGTTATTTCCCTGTCCCCATTTCTTTGTAGGGCACTTGTCCCACCCTTACCCACATTTTCCTTCCTTTTGCAGACCTCTAGGACCTTCCTGGGCTTTTTTACAGCATTTTTAAGATTTTTCATTAAAATTACCAGAACACCGGACCCGGACTTTTTTTGAAAAGTCCAGGTCCGGGTCCCGGACACCCCAAATTCGGTACGGACCCGAACTTTACAGTCCGGGTTCGCTCAACTCTAGTCACTACCATTGTTAATTGCCTGACTGTAGTTGTAGTGCTTTCTAATTAGGTACCCTAGAACAAGTATGCAATGAGTGAAGTTGAAACCCCTGATCTGCATGCTTGTTCTAGGTGCTTCAGAGCATAACAGCATTAGATCAGAAGGACAACCAAGCATCTAGAATTTCCAGAAGGGGAAGCCAGCGTATTCCTCTCCATAAAAGTCTCATTAAAGAAAGAAAAGAACAATTCATAAAGGACAGAAATGCATACAACTATTTAGAAGTTATCTTTTGTTATTTTGAACCAGAATATGTAACTCTATAGATATATTTGACATATTCAAGGTGTACTTTTGTATATATACTTCTGTTTTATGTATGGACGTGCAATAAGTTAGGACAAGCAGTCAGATTTTATCAGTTGCCTTAAAAAGGCTTTTTTAAATAAAGCCACATGTTAATGTTTGTTTTCTGTAAAATTAGCATGACTGTTTCTGCTCTGGGAATTTCAGCACCAGGAATTTTAGAGCACAGAGAAAAAAATAGCAATTATAAAAAAATATATATAGCGTATACAATTGCAACACAAGTCATATAGTAATTGAATGTTATTCAAAATTACATTTCCTTTTCCACTGCTATATGCCCTAGTAGCCGAGCCCCTGGCCATATCTCTAAGATCACACCCCAGAATCCGCGTCCTCCGCTCAGGCCACCTGGTGCAAACCATGGACATGTATGCAGATGATACGATTTTATATTTAAAAGACCCTGGACCATCCCTTATTTCCGCTCATCAGGCTATTTAACAAATGGGCGCTTACTCAGGCTAGACATATGCAATTCATTTCATTCTGAATTGAAATTTGGACAAATTTTCAGCTTTTGGAAATTCAGATGTATTTGAATTTCTGAATTACAATAGTACCGAATTTCAACTAATCCGAAATAACGTAAAAAAAATTTGATGGAATTCAAATTCAAATTGGTTAGAATAGTTTTTGAATTGATTCGAATTGTTTTCAAATTAATTTTGAATAGTTTTCAAATTTGAATTCAAATAGTTTTTATATTCGAATAGTTTGCCAATTTCCAAAGAGAGTAAAATAGAATGTAAAATAAAGGAACAGAATACAAAAAAAAATAGAATGGAATAGAAAAGAATATAACAGAAAATAAAAGACTTGAATATAATATAATAGAAATGAATAGACTAGAATAAAAAAGAATTGAATAAAATAAAAACAATATAGCCATCTTCTGAAATTCGAATTCAAATAGAATACATTTCAATTTGAATACATAAGAAAAGAAAATATAAAAATAATATAATAGAACGAAAGAATAGAATAGACTATAATAGAATACAAAAGAATAGCATTAAAAAACAATAGAATGGAATAGAAAGAATATAATCATTTCCCAAGATTTAAATAGAATGCATTTGAATAGAATAGAAAATAATAGATTAGAAAACAATAGAGAATAAGAGAATAGTATAGAAAAAAAACAACAGAATATAATATAATATAATATAATATAATATAATATAATAGAATAGAATAGAATAGAATGAATATAACCATCTTCCGAAATTCAAATTTGGAATAAAATTAATTTGAATTTGGAATAGAATAAATTAAAATTTCAATAGAAAATAATAGAATATAGAAGGATAAAATAGAAAATAATAGATTAGAACAGAATATAAAATAAAATAGAATAGAAAATAATAGAATAGAATAGAATAGACAGATAGAAAAAAATGATTAAAAAAAATAGAATAGAAAAAAATAACAATTCCCAAAATTCAAATAGAATCAATTTGAATTTGAATAGAATAGAAAAGAATAGACTAGAATAGGAAGTTATATTATTTTTAGTCTGTTGTTTTTTTCTACATTATTCTGTTATTTTCTATTCTATTCTAATCTATTATTTTCTAATCTATTTAAATCCCAATTTCTGTTTTAGTCTATTGTTTTTGAATTATATTCTTTTCTATTCTATTAATTTCTATTCAAATTTCAGAAGATGGTTATATTTTTATTATTTTATGCTATTCTTTTTTATTCTATTCTATTCTATTCCATTCTGTTATTTTTTTACTATTCTATTTTGTTATGTTTTATTCTATTCTATTCTATTCTTTTATTTTCTGTTATATTATTTTCTATTCTGTTCTATTTTTTATATTCCATTCCTTTATTTTCTATTCTATTTTATTCTCTTTGGAAATTGGATAAATATTGGAAAACTATTCAAATTCAAAAACTTTTCAAATTTGAAAACTATTAAAATTCAAAAACTATTTGAAATTGATTCAAAAACGTTTCAAATTTATTCATATTTGAATTCTGAAAAGTCAAATTGATTTGAATACGATTAAACAAAACAAATTCCAAAAACAAATTAAGAGGGTTAAACAAATTTAACTAAACAAATTTATGTAAATAACGAATTTAAACAAAATTAAACTAAACTAATTTTTGTGTTCTGAACATGTCTATTAACTAAATCTCAGATACTCTTGGTCGCTTTCCACCAACTTTTGAACAAGCCAATTTGCTTTTAGCACGTGTAGCCTGGATAAATACCTGGAGGTGAGAGTATCTATATCCCTAAGGGAATACCTCCCCCTAAATGTTGAACCTCTATTTACTTGAATTAAACAAAAGAAGCAAGTCTGATCCAGGTTTCCATTGGGTGTTATGGGATGGATCAATTTAATCAAAATGGTGCTTTTATATTCTGTATATTTTTTAGAGCTCCCCCATATATATATCTTTGAAAATATTCAAGTCTTTTGACTCCATACTAAACACCTTTGTATGGGGAAGCGGCCGCCACAAACTACTATGGTTACTTTTGAAAATGACCTTTCCTTTTAAATCTGCAGCGCTGTAATTTTCTGTAAAATGCAATGCAATATGGCAATCTAGAGGCGTTCTGTACACAGGTGGTGTACAGATGATCCCTTAAAATGTAATTTCCTGATTGTGTGATTGGCTCACTATTTTACCAGAGGTCTGCACTAAGATACAAATCAGATTTTGAGCATCCCCTGCAACAAAAATGTCATTTTTTGGAGATACTGCCAAAGTGTAATCCCTTCTAAAGAAATTAATTCCCTGCCACTTTCCTCATTAGAGCCCTGCAGGTGCAGCAACTGACTGATAATTATAAAATCTCTCCCATTCCAATTCATTGTGCACATGGAGACAGACAAACAAACAGATATTTCTTCAAAATAACAAAAAGTAGTCATCTGAAACCACTAACCCTAACTGTGAACATAACTCTTGTTTTTCACCTAATCCATACATTTAACCTTTATCCCTAACCTTATATTGTTGTGCTGTCTTTAAAATGTGATTCTGTCACTTTAAATAAATAGCATATGTTTTGCAGCAGGTGTACCATACAAATGTGCGGTACCTTTAAATATTCAAACAATAATCATAACACCAAATTGATATCAAAATCATGCCATGCAAAAATTACCTAATGTATTACAATATGTGCACTGTATGAGTGTGCTGTACCTTTAAATGGTGAAACAATAATCATTCAAAATTAGCATTCACTTATACTGTGCATGTGTTACACAAAGCACAGTGCTCCACAATTAAGTGAAAATGTCTGCAAAATGTCTCCAATAAGACATATTCAGTGTCTCCTGATGAATTTCATCACCGCACACACAGCCTTTTACAAACTCCTAAGACCCCAAATTATAGGTGGTCTTAGTAAGCTCCCATCCTTAGGAGTGTAGTTGTCATGAGATACAGAAAAAACCTCATAGCGCATCAGCAGGAGGCAAGATACCTTTACGAACTGGGGGCCAAACTCCAGTCATACGCTTTCTGCAAGAGAGAATAAATGGCAGCCCATAGTGTAAAACTGTATGATTTTAATGAAGTAAAACAGATGTGCATACACTCACAAACATGGCTGTGTATCAGGCACAAAAATCTCTTCCTCAGCGGGCATGAATGACATGTTGTAAATTTGTAGTAAGCAATGATTGTGCATGAAACTGAAACCCAAAAGACAATCAAAAATGCAAGAATAGCAAATGATCACTCCTGAAAAAAGAAAGTATCAAAACCAAACTGAATATTACCAAGTAAGCTACAAATTATCATGAGCCCTAATCCTGTAATTAACCATTGAACTTTAAGGCTAATACTCGGCAGCTAAAAAAAATCATGAACGCCCATTCCCCCTTCCCCCCAGTAGTACTAACCGTAATACTCCTTCTAATATGTGTTCTTTCTCCCCATCAGTTGGTGCAGTTTTGAAAGCTGGTTCTCTGAAGTAGTTTTTCTTCTCTCACAGTTCTTATTGCTGCCCCTATCATTGACATGATCACATACAACACAGAACCAATGGTCACATCCCACAGGATCAATGGCCACCAGTTCTGCTTTGTATATGATAGCATATGAAAAGCTCACTCTCTTTCCAACACTGTACATTACAGGACCAGACTACAGGACTGCAGATAAAGGTTAATTTGTGCTTGTCTATCCCCTATAAATAATGAGCAATCAGTTTGGAAGTAGACATTTGTAGTGATTATTTTGGTTGCCCAGAGTAAAGTAACCTGTATTTTTCCCTTACTGGGAAAAGTAACAGGTTCATGTTATTGAAATCACACTTGTGACCTACTACTAACTTTCTACTCATTTTCCTGCTGCCCTGATCTATCATCAGAGCAGAAAGAAATACTAAGGCTTCTGGGTGTGGTAGAACAACAACTGTCACTCGGCCATTTATCTCCCTACAATGGAGTGTGAACCTCAGTGCTGTCACATGGAGATGGAGGTAGTGTGCACAGTTCTGTGTAAGTTCAAAACTTGTTTTGCATGTGGGGATACTTATGTAGGAATTTCAGGGGGACGTTCTGCAGACTGGAGAATATCTTACAACAGTATGAGGAGCCTTTTAATTTACATGTCATTGACAAAATACAGGTTCAATTTACCCTTAACGTTTAGCTTACCCTATAACTCCTAAGACACAACTCTGAAATCTTCAGCTAAACAGAAGCCCTAAAGTAGAACTGACAACTCTAACCTAACCCTATAAATCCTTAAGTTGGACTATACTTCTAATTTTAATTCTTACAGTGAATGAACCCCTGATTCTAATATTATAATGACAGTTATGATCTTGACAGATTTCTGGTATCAAAATAAACAAGACCAAAAAAGTTTGCGAAAAAAAAATAAACAGTCCCCTCTGTGGGATATATATATGATGCAAGGATTTTAGCAAATGTTGTGGTAGGTTAAGAAAAAGCATTTTGTTTCAATATGTGTTTCCAGACAGATTACTGAATGAGAAGTCTGGTTCATTCTAACCACCAGTTGCACTTTTGGTGTTGTAATAAAGAACCCTTAGAGGGGAGAGGGGAGGGTTGCCTAAAATCTCACGTGTATCTTAGCAAGGATCTCCACCAATTAATGAGGCAGGAAATGGCATCTCTGGGGGCGTTGGCAACCTCCAGGTTACCATATTGTATTGAAGGTTTTGACCATTTTCAGAAATTACAGAAGCTGCAGACTAAAATTGAACGCTCATTCTGATAACATTAAATTATAAAATTAATTGTGTAGCAATTTTATGAACTACTTTTTAGGAAAGTTTAAATTGGTTGTAAAGGCAGAGGCTTTCTTTGTTAACTTTACTGCATTATATGCAGTAAAGTAATAAACCTTCTGCATGCAGCTTCCCCCACGGCCCCCAAATACAGATCTTAATCCAACGATATGCACGAGAGCCGGGGCTCTCTCAGGTCTCTCGCTCCTAATTGGTTCAGATACAGCAGCAGAGGCTCAATTAGAGCCAGTGTAGAGGCAGTGGGGAATGGAGTCTTATGGACACACAGAGCAGGGGTTGGGAGCGAGCACACACGAGTGCCCCCAGAGAAAGCAACTTACTATGGGGGCATTTGGCAGTGGGGAAAATTCAGGAGAGCTTGTGGGTGACTGGAGAAGAAGAGGATATTGGCTGCTCTGTGTAAAATCATTGCACAGAGCAGGCAAGTATAACGTGATTGTTTTTTTTTAATGAAAAAAAATAAGTTTTCCAATCATCTTAATTTAACTTTAACACCATTTACAGCCAAAAATATTTATTTTAGTTTTAGAGAAACACTTGAAAATGTTTTTAAGATTCTTTTTTCTGTTTTTGACCCTTTTGAGTATATTTCCCCATTACTCCCTGTCCCCGTGGCACCTGTGCATCAAATGAAGGGTGCAGTAGTCACTATGTTATAATGCAACTTAGCCTTAGTATTTTCTTTTTTTGTCCCGAGAAATGTCCTTCATATCCTGGCAGGAAATGAGAGAAATCTTCCCAATAAGGACATAAGGATCTTTAACCCTTGACTAAAATCTTACCCCATACATTTATAGCTGATGTAAGATATATTGCACATGACTGAATAAAGGCAAATAGTCTGTTCGCTTTTCTTGAATAAGATGAATGAAGTGAAGCTCTTCATCATGTGAAAGCAAAAATACTGTTCTTTTGTTTTTCTTGCATATGATTGGCTATTTTTTGCAAATTGAACAGTCACCACATTCATTAAGTCAAGGAAATATTCCCTGTCAAAGTGAAAATTGCCTTGCAAAGTGAACAGCCTATTTGCCTTAAAGTGAATGTAAACCCTCACATATACCCAGTGAAGTGAATAGCCTCAGATGATACACAGAGATGAAACAAATCTCCCTATATAAGTATGTATAGCTGCTGTCTTCATTTGTATATATCCTCTAGAAAGTGCCCTTCATGTTAGCAGATTTTCTCTTCCTGGTTAAGACTACAGCGAAGCCTGGGCATACAGCCAAGACAGCTGATTGGTAGAGAATCTCAGCTCTGTTTGTTGTATCATTCAGAGCTCTGCTAATCTATTTATAGCAGCCTCCCCAACACAAAACTCCGGCTGCTTTTATTACATTTGATAGAAAGCTTGTCAGGCTGATAACAGAGGAACAGAACAGGAGACAACTTTGGGACATAGTGCTTTGGAGAAAGATAAGAAAGCATTGCAGATCTATGTGCCCAGCTCAAATTTCATTAATCAGGTTTACATCCACTTTAAGTAAATTAACCTTATTGCATTATAATAAATGGTATATTTTCACAGCAATCCATGCAATCATGTCAATACTAATGTGGAAATTGCAATAATTACTTATTGATGCCTTTTAATAAAACATCAGAAAATCTGTGTCAAAAACCTGAATCAAAACCAGTAATGAAATAATATGAAAAAAAGTCCACATTGGGGCAATTTACAACAATAAGTGCAGTAGGAAAATTGAAGCCAAAGGAACTCATTTGAATTTATACAGATGCATAAACCTTTCATAGTAGCCTCCTTAGCGGTTATCCCAAGTGTAGCTCTGGGTTAATTTTCACTACCAAAAACGGTAACCCCGAGCCACACTCGCATCGCAGGATCCAGGCAATGTTACTTACCTTGTCCCCAGGATCCTGCGATGTCCCCCCGCTGTGTCATCTGAATCTTTGCCCAATGCCTCTGGGTTCCGGGCTCCGTTCTCTGTGAGCGCCGCATGGGGACGGAGCATGGCAGCAAATTCAAAGAGTGAAACGCACATAACACATACATTGCTGTATCAAATCATTTCACATCCCCTTTGTCCCTAGAGGTTTGTCCAGTGCCCTGCATGCACTTTTATATTATATATACCATTCTTTCTGCCTGGAGACTTGAGAACATCCATGGCATTCAAAAAGCGTCCTTTTACATGAAAAGTTGTTTTTGACCAGCTAGACAACAGCGATAGTAAATAAGAATCATTTACAGATTTGAGTGATACTGATTTGTGATAAAATGTATCATCAGACACTGAATGTGACGACAGCAACAATTCTGCAACGGAGCAAATTGCAGTGTTTTGATTTGATTACATTATTGAATAAATGTTATTATTATTATATTATTATTATTATATTAATATGTTTGATAATTATCTGAAGTTATTTATTATATTATAATTTATAATTTGGTTGTTTCAAACTTTATCATACCCGGGATGTCTACTAGACTCTTGTTTGGACAGATTTAAGTGAGTTATTCCTAAGAATTATAGGCCTACAATATAAAACGGCAAATTTCTGTGCGAAAAAATGTACAGCTTTGAGACGCAAAAATCTGCCATAATCATACTGTCAGGGAGGTTAAGAAACAGACTTTTCAGCCCTTTATTGTGTACACAGTATACCTTTCATTACAATGTATGATAAATCCTACCATATCCTACCTATGCAATCCAAGCTCCTTAAGTCTTTCTCTCTTGCGTACTCACAAGTACCCTACAGTATCTGTATCAGTGTGTGGCAATCATTTCCTATCTTCTCTCTTCTAACGTAGTTTTTATAGTGCATCTAGTACACTGATATGAGACAGGAAAACCACTGATGTGTTGATTCCATTATTATCAGCTTTGTGAATGTATTCATGGGTTATTTTCATTTTACAGAAAAATGATATATTCTGGAACGGGGACTGTGACAGTCGCTGTACATGTCACGGAAACAATCAAGTAAGTTGTACAGCTCAGACCTGTGATCCTGAAGAAGTGTGCAAAGTGCAAAATGGAATTAAGGATTGTTTCCCTGCTGATACCTCCATCTGCCATATCTATGGTGATCCACACTACATAACATTTGATGGCAAGTCATACCATTTCCAAGGAGCCTGTAATTATACAGCTGTGGAGACCTGTGGAAACACAAGTGTGTATTTCTCAATCACTACAAGAAATGGGCACAGAGGAAGCTCAACCTGGACAACTATAAACTCAGTTGCAGTCAGCTTCAATGACCTTAACATCATTCTGGGCAAATATAAAGTGGTGGAGGTAAGATTTGTATTAGGAAAATGCACAATGGTAGCACTAACATTAATGTTTTTTCTGGTGATTATTTCCCACAGTTAATTTATTGTCCTTTTCTCTATCTTTAGGTTAATGGACTATTTGTCTCACTGCCTCTGACCCCAGCACCTGGCATCCTAATACACCTAAGTGGTTCCTTTGTTGTTGTGCACACTGACTTTGGTCTTGAAGTTAAGTATAGCGGTAACCATGAACTCTTTGTTAAAGTAAATGAGAACTTCAAAGGAAAACTGTGTGGACTCTGTGGCAGTTACAATGGTAACCAACAAGATGATTTCCTGACACCTGAAGGTGTACTTGTATTCACATCCAATGACTTTGGAAATAGCTGGCGTGTTCCTGATGACATGTGGGTGTAAGTATAAATACAAATTTTGCCTTGATGATCATAGAAACATAGAAACATAGAAAAGTGACGGCAGAAAAAGACTGAGTAGTCCATCGAGTCTGCCCCTTTTTATTTATTTATTAATTTTTTTTTTTTTCGAGACACAATCACCACAATGTAAGGGCTTGGATGAATATTGAAAGAGACATACATATTTGCCTATATGGCTGTGTTAAGCTCTACTTATTCTGAATGTCTGTGGATTATGGTTTTAGTATACATAGCTTCATAAAGTAGGCAAACATAGACCGCATATCCAGCTGTCAATGTATGCTTAGATAATTTACAGTTAGAGATGGGCCAACCACCCCCCTGTTCAGTTTGCACCAGAACTCCCGAACAGAGAGAAAGTTCTGACCCGAGCGGCGAACCCTATTATAGTCTATGGGACCCAAACTTGAAAAATCAAAATGCAATAATTGGCCATGAAAAGGGTATGGGGGTCCGGGTACTGCCCTGGGGGACATGTATCAATGCAAACTTTTTTTTAAAAGATAGTTTTTACAGAGTCAATTTTAATGATTCTTAAAGTGTGACCATAAAAATTAAAAATTCCTTTAAATATAGTGCCTGGGGGGTCCCCTTAGTCTGCATGCAAAGTGGTGCATCTGTAACACGTATAGAACATGCTGCAGCAAAAATGACATTTCTAAAGAAAAAAATGCATGAAATTTAAACTGCTAGCAATACCATACCATTGCTGGCAATAGAAACATGTTTTAAAAAATGGCGTGGGGTACTCACCCCAGTCCATACTAGGCCCTTTGGGTAAAAGTAAAAAAGGGGTTGATATGAGAAAAATATAAATGAAGTTGTTGCCAATAGCAATCATACAGGTTTCATCTTTTATTGTTTATTATGGAGAAATCAAACAATTGTGAACAACTGTAATGAGGTTCTTCTAGGTTGAGTTGATCTTTTTTTCAGTGTTATTTTTTTACATTTTTATTTTTCATAACTTTTTGAAGGATATTAATCATATGGTAATCAATATTTGTATAATTTGCCTCCATAGATGTGAAGATAACATTGTTGATCCTTCACCATGTGATCCTACTAATGAGATTAAATATGAAGATGAATGTAAACTGATATTATCAGGCAATGGACCTTTCAAAGACTGTCACCTCCACATTCTTCCTCGGACATACTTTGAGAACTGTGTGTATGACTTGTGTGCGACTGGAGGAAATCAAGATCAGTTCTGTAATGCTTTAGAGGCCTATGCTTATGCTTGTGAAAATGCCGGTATCAGTGTTGGTGACTGGGGAGAGAACACCATCTGCCGTAAGTGAAAATGATTGGCTTTGTGATTTTAAAAAAAAATCAATATTCATTTAAGATTAATTTCTTAATTTTAATATTAACAATTATTACAACTACAACAACCACATGATTCCAACGGTGGTAGGGATATTCTTTTTACCATAACCTTACCTTATTAGCTTTATTAAAAGATATTTGAGTGAACCAATTGTTTTTCAGGTTAGGTTAGGAAAAACTGTGACAATATTAGATGGAGAAAAAGACAAAAAAAAAAATTAGAGAGAATTGTGGGGACAGGGACATGTAATGGTGTCTAGTTTTTTAATTGTGTAGCTCTTCTTAGGAGAAGCATAGGGTTCTGTGAAGCACTAGAAACATAAGTGACCAGCAAGGCCATTGAAGTTTGGATGAAAAGCTGAGCTTTAATCTACTGTAGTGTACATTAAAGTGTTCTGCTTAAAATATCTTGCAGCAACCCTGACTCCTATATTCTAACTTGTCCTTATTTTAACATAAACAGGATTCACACCAGGCAATAACTTGATGTGTATTATATTTCACTCTTGACATTTTCTTTGATAGTCTTCATATGTGTACTGTTCATACAACTGTGTGGAACTGCTTTTGCCATATGTAGCTCAGTTTCTGAGATTTTCTTGAAACAAAATTAATGAAAATGAAATTAAGTCTTGTAACCTCAAAACAGAAATCTCTTTAGTTGAGGCTGGGTTCACACTATAGCAAATTGGATGCAGTTTCCCTGCATCCAATTCGCAATAGCAGAAGATTTTGACCATCTCTCTATGGAGCTGGTTTACATATTTCCGTTGTGGCTCCAGTGTGAATTTACAAAGGAGCCCTGTGCGTATTTTGGTCCATTTCAGATCCGAATTCATCCAAAAATTTGAATGTTCTGTGTTCTTAATATACTTCAGAACTGAGTAGGTCATTGAGCAGTGGAAGGCACGTTTCCATAGTGCATATGTGTGTACTGTTTTTTCTAGAACCCAGCATTTATTAATAGCTTTTTTGTTATTATACAGCTAACACATCTGGTTGGTTCACATAAAGTCACATAAAAAAAAATCTAAGTTGTAAAAACCATTGATGCAGTTTAATTTGCATTTGCTGTTTTTATTGGTTATGTTCAGTTTTCTTATTGTGTCTTGGGTAAATTCTGTTTCTTTGGCTACTTATCAATGTGGGGACTTCAGCCTCTGCCTCTTTTTTCTGATTCATTCCTTAACTTACGAAGGTGGAGACTCTGTGCTATAAAATACACCACTATCCTCTCTCTGTACAAGACTAAGATAGCAGTTCCTATTATCAGTTATCTCTCAGTTGGCATGTCAACAAGGGTGCTGAAAGAAATCATAAGCTGGCCATATACCGGTAGATTTTTGAATGAACCTTAAAACTAAAAATGTTATCAGTACATTCAATATTGCCAAAAGAGGCTTGATGATTATCATTAGAAAGTACTTACATTTTTTTGTTGTTTTTTTTTACACAGTTTTTAGTATCAATGGGATTTCACAAAAGAAAACCACATGCATTGTTAAAAATTTGTTTGCTCAAGAAAACGTTTCTGTTCTGTTCCTTTGAAACTTCTCCTCACCGAGATCAAAAACCATCATTGGTTAGACCCCAATAACTATTAGAAAATTGAGGAAACTTTCAAAAACATTAAACATTTTTGAATGAAATTAAAATAGTATTCAGATTTACAGTCATTTTAAGATCTTAGTGAATACAAAATGTGTGTTTGCCTTCCAAATTTTCAGGTTTAATATAATTGAAATAGGCAGCACATAGAACACGGGGTTACAGCCATTAGTAAGAAGTTAAGATGCAAACGTAAATCACTGGTATTGAAAAGCTCTCAAATCAATTATGAGGTAGCTAATTGTATAACTTTCCTCTCAGGTACTGTTGAGCCACCTGGTGGCTTATCTGTTTACTGGGTAAGGCCATTTCCCGTGCTAAGGACTAGATATAAACAGGACTTGCACTTAACTCCAGGTCCAGAGTGGAGCACATGGAGGTATATGTGAACTAGTATAAACCGGAATAAGAGAAGATAAAAAAAGAGTTTAACTAAATAAGAGGAATGTGAATAATAGGAAATGCAGATTAAAGGGGTAGGGGAAAGGAGAGAGGAGATAAATAAGGAAGGGAATGGAAAAGTGGATATCCCTAAGAGTAAAATAAATAAAATAATGTACATTTAATAGAACAATATTTCCAGATTGACAACTCTAAAGCCCAACTCAGGTTATAAGTTTAATACATTTTACTTTACCTAACCACTGTTAAACATGCAGCTTTTTCTGCAGCACTTACCATATCCCTGTTGCTACTACCTGTGTAATGTCTACTGAGTTCAAAAGCTGCCTCATTTTCTGGTTGAACAATGTCCGGTCTCACTTAGCTTGAAACGTAGCACACAGACAGCCATGGCTCCATACCCTATAGTCTTCTTCAACACGAGTGTAGCCACAGCCACTTCTCCAGTTCTGGCAGTGCTTACACATCACTGATGTGCTGAGATCATTGGATTAGGGACCAGAAGGAGGTCAGATAAGTGCCACTTGGAAGATTTTGATGTAAGCAAAGCAGAAATGTGTGCACAAAGTAGAAAGCACTATATGTTGGTAGCAAAAAGAAAAGGATTTAGCAGGTTTAATATTTAATGTCCTTGGCGTTTTTAAGTGACACATTACAACATTACATTACACTACACATTTCTTTATTTTCAGCACTGATCTTGTAATGATACCAGTATAATCCAGATATTTGTCTAATGTATTTACGTGAGGAACATTGCAGTTTTTAGTTCCTTTTACAATGTCTTTTGCTATACATTTTCATTTCTATTTTTTTAGGAATATCATCAACTACTTCAATGACAACTACCAGAAGACCCGTTACGGCAGGCTCACAACCATCAGGTAGGCTAATTCACTGGAGGTCATTTTATAACATACAAAGTGTGTTTTACAATCTGTTATGTTATCTTCATAAAGCCATGGAGAACATATTTATCATTCACAAATCTGAAGAGGCATACGCCACAGTGGCTGCAATTAAAATGAGGGATTTTTAAACATTAATTTACTCTTGGCTTAGAATATGTAAATATTGCAATGTCCATAACCCTAATAAATCAGTTTGTTTTAAAATTAAGGTTTCAGCATTTGAAGTTTAAATGCTTTAGCACCATTATTAACCATTATTAATCTAGAGCCCCCCCCCCCCCCCCCCCGGTTTGTAAACTGAAAACTTCTGGTGATATGTAAATTGAAATACAATATATTTTAAAATCAGATATTTTTAGGATAACTGTTTCTAGGGAAACCAAGAGTGGACTATATTTAGTGGTGGACTATATTTCTTAATTTCAAAATCTACCTAATAATATCTTTTTTTTTTTAAATTGTTTAATAAAAGAGAAGTATGGGTTTGCTTTTTTCCCCCACTATACGTATCTAGATGGATGCAGCATCGGTCCGATATTGCATTTGTCCCCTGGCATCTGTAAACTGAGAACCATGCTCACTGGAGCGCTGAGCTGTGGAGGGGTGGTGATCGGCCGTGTCAGGCTCTCAGCGGCTCACTGAGAGGCTGAGAAGGCTGTCGGTCCAGGCACCTGGCAGATCCCGACTCCTGAAATCGTGATGACGCGGTGCCTGTCCCAACTCCTGTGATGTTAGCAGAGAGCAGACTTTAACCACTTCCACACCGCGCTCAGTATATTTACTGCGGCAGTGTGGATGCGTCCCGCGAATCGCCGTAAATAAATGGCGAATTGTGGAGTGCCCGCTAGGGGGCGCGCGCACTGGAGGAGTGTCCCCACGGCTCGGGCGGACCCGATGTCTGCCGGCAAGCCGCGATGAGGAGCCACAGCAAAAGTACAGGGAACCGCCAATGTAAACACGGCGGTTCCCCACTCTGCCAGTGGGGACATAGGAGATCTACTGATCCTTGTCACTGGAATCAGTTAGATCTCTTATGCCCATAACAGTCCAGCCCCCCACAGTTAGAACACGCCTAGGGAACACTGTTAACCCCTTCACTGCCCCCTGCAGGTTAACCCCTTCACTGCCAATGACATTTATACAGTAATCAGTGGATATTTAAATTTCTGATCACTGTATAAATGTCATTGGTCCCAAAAAAGTGTCAAAATGATCTGACATGTCCGCTGCAATATTGCAGTACCGCTAAAAATCGCAAATCGCCACCATTACTAGTAAAAAATAAAAACCCTAGAAATGAATTCTCATCATCCGTAACCGGGCAACTTTTTAGTAAACCAATCAATAAACGCCGATTGCGATTTTTTTACCAAAAATATGAGGAAGAATATAAATCTGCGAAAACCGATGAAAAAAAAATTTTTTATATTTTTTTTTGGATTTGTATTTTAGCAAAAAGTAAGAAAAACATTTTTTTTGCAAAATTGTCGTTCTTTTTTTTTTGTTTATAGCGGTGATCAGAAATGACACAGAGGTAATCAAATACCACTAAAAGAAAGCTCTATTTGTGGGGAAAAAAAGGACGCAAACGTTGCACGACCGCGCAATTGTCAGTTAAAGCGACGCAGTGCCGAATCGCAAAAAGTGCTCTGGTCCTAAAGTGGGAAATCCTTCTGGAACTGAAGTGGTTAAGGTCACAGGAGTGCAAAACGAATTGCACTCCTGTGACCCATATGAGAAGTATGGCCAAACAAGCTCAGGCCATAGTTCTCTTTAAATAAAAAAAAAGAAACACTCTGCTTGTGACATTTTAGCTAGAGTGCAAAACCACATAAGAATTACAAACCCAAATTTGATCTTAGTGCAGTTTAGGAATCATAATTATTATCAAATGGTATGCTTGGAAAATTAAGAAGCATTGGGTAGATATTTGAAAGACTGTCCTGGATATGAAGACTCTGTTTTCATAAAACATTTCAAAATGTTTGAGTAAAAAAGATTGATACTGTAAGTGATCTATCTATAATACCAGCAATACAAAGTTTTGTGGAGTAAACTAAAACTCAAATTATTTCAGATACAGGGTCTCCCCCATTCTTCTTAACAGTTTAATGTGTGCTTTTCTTTCTTTTTATGCATTTATTTGTTTTTAGAAAAGTAACAATCTATTTTGGTATAGTATCTGTCATTTTTTTTGTACAGTCAGCCTTAATAACTATTTTGCTTCCTGCTGACCCATTTATCTTATGAAATTGGTCTCTCTGACTAATAACAATAGACTCTTTACAGTCAAATATCCACAATGTACCTGCTAGGAAGAGACTGTTTTCTTTTTAATAATGTTAGCAGTTTCAAACTTACGATGATCACTCACCCTCCCCCCAGGATCCTGTGAGATTAGTGGAGATCCTCATTACTACACCTTTGACAATCAGGTGCACCATTTTATGGGCACTTGCACCTATACATTATCTAAACTCTGTGAAGTTGATGGACACCTGGCAGAATTCAATGTCGAGGCAGCCAATGAGCACAGAGGAAGTAACACCAGGGTGTCTTATATCAGTTATGTTAACATTGATATGAATGGATACAGGATTACATTGGAGAAGAACAGAAATGTCAAAGTGAGTACAAACTGGAAAAATCTATTGGTATTATTATTTTATTGCAACTTGTTTATCTTAATATCTTAAATGTTTTCTATTATATATTGTGAATCCAGGTGAACAAAATTTCAGTAACCTTACCAGTAGCCCTACATCCAAACATTAACATCTTCCTTAGTGGACATGATGTACTGGTGACAACAGCATTTGGTTTAAGTGTGCGGTTTGATGGAAACCATAGAGTGGTGGTGAATATTCCAAGAGAATATGCCAACAAAGTGTGTGGAATGTGTGGAAATTTCAATGGAAACGAAACTGATGACTTCTTAAACCCAGATGGTGAATTAGAGCCAGACTCTAACAGTCTTGGTAATAGCTGGCAAGTGGACAATGACACAAGGTAATTATCAGAAATTCATAATGGTAAATGCATGTTGATCCATTGCTTTAAGGTGAAAGGTCTTAGATATTACCAAAAAAATATCAAGCAGAGATGCATATTACTTAATCTGTCCAATTATGGCACAATCCAATCCATTATAAACAGAGCAAGGCTAATTTACAGTTGATAAAACCATAACCCTTAAGCTGAATATACGCAGTACCAGGGGCATCGCCAAGGGGTGGCTATGGGGGCTGGAGTCCCGAATGCCACACCCTCGGACATGAGCCTCCCGAGGGGCCCCTAATGGCAGCGTCAAGTCAGGCGAGAGACCTGACTGAAGCCGCAGGCGAGCGGCTTGACAGAGCAGCGAGCAGGCAGATCTACAGGGTCACCGAGCGGCTGCATTGAAAGCCGAGAGAGAGAGGGGGCGGGCGAGCAGAGATGACATCATCTCTCTCTGCCCACCCGCATCACTGCTATCCCTCCCTCTCTCTCCACAGCGCTCGCGTGGCAGCGGGGGGGTGTATGACGCTGTGGGGGGTGGATGGCGCTGTGGGGTGGGGGGTGGATTGGATGGCGCTGTGGGGTGGGTGGTGGATGGCGCTGTACTGGCTCTGTGGCTGCATGCTGTGAGGGAAGGAGGAACTCTGCTGGGGGGAGCACCTGTGAGGGAAGGAGGAACTCTGCAGGGGGGGGCACCTGTGATGTAAGGAGGAACTCTGCTGGGGGGCACCTGTGATGTTAGGAGGAACTTTGCTGGGGGGCACCTGTGATGTAAGGAGGAACTCTGCTGGGGGGGCACCTGTGCTGTAAGGAGGAACTCTGCTGGGGGAGACCTGTGATGTAAGGAGGAACTCTGCTGGGGGGGCACTTGTGATGTAAGGAGGAACTCTGCTGGGGGGCACCTGCAGGGATAGGCACGGACCAAGGCTGTGGCGGACATTTTCCAAAGTACTGACCTTAGTGAAGGACACCAACATACATTTCAAATTAAAACCTTCACAAAACACGGTCTACTCTACTGGCCAAGTTCTAAAAGTACAATTACGTTTAAAATAACATTTATATAAAGACATCATCATCATTGGTATCAGTGGGAGGAATAGTGCCCCATTATTGGTGTCAGTGGGAGGAATAGTGCCCGATCATTGGTATCAGTGGGAGGAATAGTGTCCCATCATTGGTGTCAGTGGGAGGAATAGTGTCCCATCATTGGTATCAGTGGGAGGAATAGTGCTCCATCATTGGTGTCAGTGGGAGGAATAGTGCACCATCATTGTTGTCAGTGGGAGTAATAGTGCCCCATCATTGGTGTCAGTAGGAGGAACAGTGCCCCATCATTGGTGTCAGTGGGAGGAATAGTGCCCCATCATTGGTGTCAGTGGGAGGAATAGTGCCCCATCATTGGTGTCAGTGGGGAAGTGGCTGGGCCCTGGGACGGTCTGCAAGTTAACAACAATTATCATGATTCAATCTCGTCACCACTAGTAGTAGCACTGACTCTGACTACTAGTACCTGGTTGGCAGTCCCCCTGAGGCCTGTAAATTTGACCCTGTCCCTCTTTGCAGTGTGAAATTTTAGGCCTCAGGAATCAGGAGGACTGCCAGCCAGGTACTAGTAGTCAGAGTCAGTGCTACTAGTGTCCAGGGCCCAGCCAGGCCCAGCCCTCCCAGCCAGACAGGCGGCAGGCCAGACCACTACACCCAGTCCAGTCCCTGTTCCTCCCAGGCTCCCTGTGAAATTTACAGCTTGACTGACACACTCACCTTAAAAAAATTTACTCTGGACTGGACTCCTTGTCCTCCACTCCAGGGCGCAGCTCCGCTCCTCTGTCTGGCTGCATGCCAGTGAGTGTGCCAGGCAGCCGGTGACACTGTCTTCTGAATCCTGCCGCCCGTGACCCGGCCAGGCCGAGAGTGACCGTCGCCGTCCCCTGCCTAGTCTCTCTCCCCTCTCCGCCGCTGACGAGGCGCGCGCCAGCCGACAAGCCCCTCCCTCCTATATCACTCCGCAAGACTGCACAAGGGAGAGTGGGCGGCGCCACACTCCCTGGCTGTCTTGCAGGAGTCGGGGACACAAGATGGCACAGTTTTAAAAAAAAAGCATGAAGTGTATAAAAAAAGTCCACGGTGGCGCTGTCCACGGACACTGGTGTCCGAGAGCAGACACCTTGCCGACCCCTGGGCACCTGTGATGTTAGGAGGAACTCTGCTGGGGGGCCCCTGTGTTGTAAGGAGGAACTCTGCTGTGGGGGCACCTGTAATGTAAGGAGGAACTCTGCTGGGGGGCACCTGGGATGTAAGGAGGAACTCTGCTGGGGGCACCTGTGATGTAAGGAGAAACTCCGCTGGGGCACTTGTGATGGAAGGAGGAACTCTGCTGGGGGGCACCTGTGATGTAAGGAGGAACTCCGCTGGGGCACTTGTGATGGAAGGAGGAACTCTGCTGGGGGGGCACCTGTGATGGAAGGAGGAACTCCGCTAGGGACATCTGGTAGCAGGCGACAGTGGCATTTGACACAATCGGGGCTTCCACTGATTCTGCATTGTGGTGAATTGAATGATTTCATTTTATATTACAATGTAATAATAGAAATTATGCACTTCAATCATCCTCACACCATAACAACCATGGTGCCGGGATGATTGAAGCGCCGACATCAGGTGTTTGGAGAATCTTTATCTGCTTATTGTTAAACTTTCTGGAATACACATATTGTATTGTGGTGTAGGATCTGGGCCTGCTGTCCCTCCATCCCGACTTCTTTCCTTCCTTCTCTTCTCTTTCCTTCCCTCCCTCACTATCTCTTACTTTCTTCCTTCCCCCATCCCTTGTTCATCTCAGACGTGAGCCACACCCCGAAACCACGCCCCTTTAAACCACGCCTACTATTTCATTTAGACCTCACCCCTTTTTCGTCGCGTTGCGCTATGCGCATCACATTTCTTCGGGCTGAGCCCCTGGTCTTTTAACCACCTAGCAACGCCCCTGCGCAACTGGTTGTTCAGTCTCCTTTATATTTACTGACAGTGAACTACTACTTCACTGCTTCACTGAAGCGGGTGATTAGATTTACAGGGGCATAAAGGGAAGGTATGTATAAGCAGTATTTGGGAAGGGAGTTGAAGGTAAGTGGACCGTTAGCTTTGCCCCATATGGACAAAGTTCTACTTCATCTTATGAACTGTAATCTGCTTTACAAGAGGTCTTTAGAAAAAAAAATGAAAGTTAGCAACTATAAATCTTATAAAACGACACTTACCTGTCAGGGAATTCAGTGCCACCGTCACCCGGGCTAGCTCTTCACTAGCCTGTGGGTTCCCGGCACCAGCATCTTAACCACCTCAGCCCCGGAAGGATTTGACCAGGCCATTTTTTGCGATACGGACTTGCGTCACTTTAACTGACAATTGCGCAGACGTGCGGTGTTGTACCCAAACGAAATTGACGTCCTTTTTTTCCAACAAATAGAGCTTTCGTTTGGTGGTATTTGATCCCCTCTGCAGTTTTTATTTTTTGTGCTATAAACAAACAAAGAGTGACAATTTTGAAAAAAAATTTTATTTCACTTTTTGATATAAATATCTCCAAAAAATATAAAAAGACAAATGCATTCATTCATCTACATATTTTTGGAAAACAAAAATTGCAATAGGCGTATATTGATTGGGTTGCGCAAAAGTTATCGCATCTACAAAATATGGGATAGATTTATGGCATATTTATTGTTATTTTTTTTACTAGTAATGGCAGCAATCTGCGATTTTTATTGGGACTGCAACATTGTGGAGGACAGATCGGACACTTTTGACACTTTTTTAGGACCAATGGCATTTATACTGCGATCAGAGCTAAAAATAGCCACTGATTACTGTTAAACTCTAGGGGGCGATTAAGGGGTTAAATGTGTTCCCTTGGTGTGTTTTAACTGTGGGGGCTGGGCTGGCAGGGACATGACAGTGTTTACATTGGCAGAAAACCCCCGTTCTGCCTCTGTAGTAGGCGATTGTGGGTCACCGGTGGACATCGAGTCCACCTGACCTGTGGGCATGTTTACAGAGCACGCAGTGGGCATGCACTCACCCACAAATCGCGCATGCAAGGTCGACGTAATGTGACGGCGATTTGTGCAGCCGAGCCAACTTGCCGCAGTAAAGTAGTTAACTGTGGGTAGCCAGATGTGCTGCATGTTGCTTCACAGCCGGCTGCCCACTGAGCATAAGCGAGCTGTTCTGCACTTTGTGAATGGCCGTGCAGTCTTCTGGGACCTGTGACATGTACCAAAAGTCTGTGGGGAGAAAGGGGGAGAGGAAAAGTTTCCTTGGATTGTCTAGATGATCTTAGTGTAAGTGGGAGTGGGTAATTGTTAAAAAATGTACCCGCTCCCCTCCCCCTAAAAAAATGTCATGCCTAATGTGGCAGAGCAGAGGAGAGGGGAGGACATACAGTGGAACTTCCCCTTATGGGTGAAATTCCGTTTTAAGCAAGGATCGCTTTTGCTATGGTCCTTGTTAATTAGCTGGTTCAGTATTCCAGTGTCTTATATTCAATCAATTATTTTATGATAGAAAAAAACATTCTCTAATTCATTCAAAATAAAACTTCTCTCATTTGAACTGCCATTACAGTTCACAACTTTAATTTTTGTGTTACAAAGGTTTCACTGACATCTGCATCAAACTTCATACTACATCCCTCATTTTTCCAAATGTACTTTTCTACTAACTGAACTGAAATATTTCTCATAGTTGCACACCTGGATCAGAACAAGAACCAAGTTGTACGGTGGATGAAAAGAATTCTATTTCCAGCAACAGTTTCTGTGGAATGATTACTGATGAGGAGGGTCCATTCAAAGACTGCCATGGTGTTGTAAACCCACTGATCTATTTCAACAACTGTGTCTATGACTTGTGTGAACTGGATCTGGATCCAAGTGCTTTGTGTGGTAGTCTTCAGTCCTATGCACAGTCCTGCCAGTCTCATGAAGCAACAATAGGTTCCTGGAGGAATAACTCTTTCTGTTGTAAGTACAGAGTTAAACACTCTGATTAGTTTGGATTGCAGTTTGTGTTATATTAGTGGGATTTAGCCCTCTGTTGGTACTGATGATCAAGTATGGGGAAATCCTAATTTATAGTTATGTCATGAGGAGAAATCTTCCAATAGGGACAAGTATCCTGTTAACAAATGACTAAGAGGAGAATTCCTCTAATTTTGGAGAGATTGCCTGTCACTTCTTGCTGTATTTTTGAGACAAGAAGTGTAAGGGATACTCTCTAGCAGGATAAAACAGCAAAAATAACCTACTAGAGCTGTATTTCTCTACTACTCTATTGATATCTTTAAAAAACTTGTGCTCTATACATACACTTTAAGTTAGTATGTAAATAGTAGTGACCTACAGCAAATAAGCAGAACTAATTTTTAATTGATTTGCCTTTAGAAATAATGATGGTCATAACGTGTATATTCCTCTTTGATTAAACCCATCTTTTTCCTTTTAATTGACCCTTGGTTAACACCAGATAACTCCAATAAGTTTTTTTTAGAACAGTCAAGCCTAGTTTTAACAAATTACACTTTACACCACTCATTATGTTTCACTGACAAATAGACAGTGCTTCATTTAACCAGGTTGTATTTAGAAACCCATAAAAAAAAATACTGAAAATCAGAGTGGTTTTTACATGAGCTTAGATTCCTACTGGGGAAGCACGTGTTTGTACTTTGTCCAATATTCATGTTTAAAACCAACCTGAAGAATCACACGCCATCTCAAGCTGGAGCACAAAAACATAACATTCATTGGTGTCTCACCTTTTATAAATGATCTTTTTTACCAGCAAATTTTGGGATATACATTTTTTTATGTGTTTCTAAATTGGGATGAGGTTTGCCGCCATCAAGGGTTTCTTTTGGAAATCAACCAATTTAGTTTTTTTTTTCATATAATTATTGGTGGCTTATTTGTCTTTAATTTTATTTTTATATGAGGTCACCAATCCCTTCCTGTCCTGTCCATAGCACTTCTTTTTGCTTCAAGGCTTCCCTTAAAAATGAGCTTTAATTTCAGAAGCTTGTGTTTAGAGTTCTAATCGATTCTGTATGTATATTAGCTTTACTTTATGTAACAAGCATTTATTTGTTACTGGCCATCTATTCCTGAAGCTTCTTTTATGGTACTCCCAGAATCCCTTCCAGGACTTCCTGTAGTTGCAGAATCAATGCTAGGATTCTAATGGTATTGGAGGAATCAATTCCAGGACTTTCTGAGTTCCACCGTTTGATATCTAATCCGTCCAGGTCCATCCCTGGTTTCCGTCAACCGTTAGTTCTCTCTCAAGGACTGTCAGTCTGTTAGAGTGTTCACTTATAATTTTATAGAAACGTCTTATCATCGTTCGTTATCCTGTGTCGTGATCGATGAAGTTTCCGATTTCGTATTTATGTGGAAATCATTCTTCTGTACAGGTCGTAACAGGGTCCCTTGAGTCTTTCAGGACCTTAACTAAGGAGGTTATGGTAATCTTAGGATCGTAACTAAGACGTTGATGTCCTTCAGGACCTTCCCTAAGACCCTCATGGTATTTTCTTCG
>BLSH010448981.1:70355-83081 GCA_018402905.1 Glandirana rugosa | reverse complement strand
TGCAGTGCTTATCAAAATGTGGTCGATGCGGGAGAAGGTTTTATGGGGATGTGAGTAATGAGTATACTGGCTTCTAGCGGGATTGTGCTCTCTCCAAGAATCCAATAGGGAATGTCGGTCTAGAAGCTGTCGAAAGTCAAGGCGGGCAGTCGAAGTGGGTGCAGGCGATTTATCGAGTAGGGGGTAGATTACATGGTTAGAGTCCCCGCAGAGTACAACTGTTTATGCGTGTCTACAAGTTGAAATAAGGGGGTAAGGAACGGAAGCGGGTGGGAATTGGGGGCGTAGTAGGAAACAACAGTAATGTCCTCATCCAGGAGCTGACCTGTCAAGAGTAAGTACCTGCCTTCCGGATCTTTGATCTCTGAGCATAGGGTAAACGGTGTGGTAGAGTGAAAGGCAATCAGTACTCCTCTATGTTTTTTGGCTGCAGATGCCATATATGTCTGTGGATATTGGCGGGCAAAAAATTTCGGGGTGGAGCGAGTAGAGAAATCTGTCTCCTGGAGACATACTACATGGGCTGAGACTGAGGCGTAAGTGTGGAAAGCTTTGGTGCGTTTAGCTGGGGAGTTGAATCCCTGAACATTATGGGTCACAATGTTCAGAGGAGCCATAAAGGATCACTAGTATGGTCAGCAATAGTCCGGTAGAACGGAAGGTGAAAAAAGCCTTCCTCTGGAGATATGTGGGGTTAAGAAGAGAGGATAGAGGCAGAACAGGAGAGGGGGAAAAGGGTTAGGAGGGGAAGAGATTAAGTGGTAAACAGATTGTGTGTTAAGTTCAATGTGGTAACAACAAAAAATAAGAACAAACAAACTGTGGAGTTCACACTAGGAGCAAGAAAATCCTAGGGAAGGCAGAAAGTGGTCTACCCAAGGATTTTCTATCCAACGATCAACCCGAAGGCAAGCGTCGGGTTGCGAAGGAGTTAATGAGGAGCAGTGGGCTGTCGTCTGAAACTAGACAACCGCAAACAGAACAAAGATCAATCAAATAAGAACATGGTAATTGTACCTATAGTAATAGCACGCGCAGAACCGTGGTGATGATGCTCGGCTTCCGATACAGTAGGCAATCGGAGCAGCTTATGAAGTACTTATAGACGGGGAAAATGCCTAACTAAGATATCATAGAGAGAGCAGGGGTCATCACCACGGTTCGCTGGTATAACATAGTAAGGCATTCGATCCACAATGTGTGTAGAGTTATCATGCATATCATGGAGTCACAGATGGGGGGGGTGGGGACTCAATAAGAGAGTAGCAGAAGGGTCTTAGAGTAATTGGATGTACTGGACCCCTATTAACTTGCAATTGTCAAGGGGGGGATGGCTCCATATGGGCTATAGGACTCGGGCAAGCCAGAAGCTTCTTGCGGTTGGTCCGGGCGTCCTTCTGGGGACCAATAGTCGGCGGGTTTTACCTGTCCGAAGAATAAGTGTCTATCAGTGGCACCGGGACCCCAATGAGTAGCCCATAACAGGAGGAGCATAAATTGGTTGTAAATAGAGGAAGTGGGTCCAATCGTCATTCCATCTGAACTGCAGGTGTTGGGAGCGTGAGGCGGCTCCTCTTATGTGAGGCTATCGGGGAGTTAAGATCCTTGTCGTCTTGTTGCTTTCTTGGTGAGTTGGAGGATGCGCGCCTCTTAGAGTTGTCCGGGGAATTATCCAGGGGAAGGAGGCGGAGATCTTGCAAGGTAGAGACGATGTCTTCCTCCGATTTGCAGGTAAAAGAGGAGCCTTTGTAGGTAAATTTAACCGCAAAGGGGAAGCTCCAGCGGTAGGCAATTCTATGTTGTTGCAAGATTTGCAGGTGAGGTTTTAGTGCCTTCCGTCTGGTGAGAGTTTGCTGTGAGAGGTCCTGGAAGACTTGGTACCTATGGCCTTCGAATGTTAGAGACCCTTTATTGCGGGTTCCTTGGTGCGAAAAAAGTGCATTTTTGTAATAATGTCTTGTGGAGGGCCTTCATCTCTGCGCGGAGCCAGGGATCTGTGTATTCGATCCATCTCCAGTCATTCTATAGGGATGGAGGGAGCCAGCTCTTGGAAGAGGGCTGTAATGGTAGAGTGGAGATCTTCAACCGTTTCAGGTATCCCTCTAACACGTATATTAGATCTCCTGGCCCTATTTTCAAAGTCCTCTAACCGGGCTTGGAGTACAGCATTGTCCTCTTTAAGAGCCTCTATATCTTCCTCGTGGTTTGCAGAGACCATGTGGAGGTCTTCTAACTTTTCCTCTAGGATGGTGGTGCGGAGACCCACTTCACGTATTTCTTTTGTGAGTTTCTCCGTAATAGTGTCCGATGTATGTTGCAGTGCCCTATGTAGCATTATTTCAAATTGGTTAAGAAGGTCAACAGTGTTGGGCAAACCCAGGGCTGATGGGGAGGACAGTATATGTGTTGCCAGGTGGTCACTTTGGTGAGGTACTGTGTCTTGGGAGCCAGGGAACTGTAGGGTGGTTGGTCTGAGGTGAGAAGGCGATTGTGTTGCCATTTTGAGGGCAGCTTGTGTCAAAGCTTCTCGGATTGTTTTAGTTTTGACACCTGACCTCTTACCTAGTGACATGCCCCGAGAGGGGGTTACAGGTGTTACCGTAATGCGGGAGGAGAGGCCAATCGATATGTGGAAGGTACAATTAATGATTTGCGGTTGTCATAGTCCCGACGCGGTGGGATTTTAAGCGGGCATATTCATGTAGGAGGTACAATCATCAGATAAAGAAGCAAATGGTGCTAAATGCATTGCGTTTGGCTTCAGCAGGCCGAAGGTTAGTTAGTAGGGTTTAAAATGCCAGGAACAATCGTAAGTTGCTGGAGGGGATTATGCTAGTAGTATTCACTGTGTAATCACTCAAGATCGAGGAGAGACAGTCAGGGGGGGCCGCAGGATGATGGTGCTAGTCGCCTGTTGTTGTGGGAGGTCTGCTGTGAGGTTCCTCTACTATAGTAGTCTCTTAGTCCTGCATGATTCTCAGGTCTGGCAGGGGAGCAGCAGACCGGGCCCAGAAGGAGAGAAGCAAGTTGCTGAGGTTAGCTCCTGGGCTTAAGGCCTGGGTCCCCTCAAAATGGTGTCAGGCGGTGAGGGAAGAGCAGGCCGGGCAGCTGACCGGATTAAAGCGTCCTTATGGGGATCTACTGCTATTTAGTTATGCAGTCTATAGTGGCTGGTAGAGACCCAATGTGAGGGGGCTTTATACTGCTGTGGCTCTGTCACTGATAGGCCGGTTTGGTGGATTAAGATGGCGGCGGCGGCCGTCAGGTGCTGTAGGGAATCTCGGCCTAGGCCAGCCAGCGGGGCAGGCTTTGTTGTCCAGCGAGGGGACTCCCCTGATCAAACAATCCGTCCCTGGGTGATGTTTGTGCCTCGATTGAAGGAGGCTTACCTCAGCGGTTATGCCATTGTTAGGCCTAAGGGTGTACAAAGACGGCGGCGGTCCGCAAGGTGCCACGTCGGGCCCGCTACGGCCGTGGATGAGCCAGCAATCCGGCTAAAATTCGCCCTGCAGCCTGCTAGATGGTAAGGGGAGCGGGTTGAGGCTGCACAGATAGTGTCTCCGGGGTCCGGGAGTGAGGATGGAGCCGGATTAGGGTAATGGTGGACGGAGCTCCTCTGTAGTGTGTCTGCTCTCGGTCCCGCCCAGACACGCCCAAATTTATATTATTTTTTAAACCGGCAATGTAGACGCACTTTTTAGTTTTGTGCAAGAAATGCACAGCAAGGTGCAAATGTACTATGTAGCACTATTTTTTATGTTTTTTTTAAACCAGCAATGTTGACGCACTTTTTAATTTTGTGCAAGAAATGCACAGCAATGTGCAAATGTACTATGTAGCACTATTTTTTTTTTTTTTTTAAACCAGCTATGTCTACGCACTTTTTAATTTTGTGCAAGAAATGCACAGCAGGGTGCAAATGTACTATGTAGCACTATTTTTTTTTTAAACCAGCAATGCCGACACACTTTTTAATTTTGTGCAAGAAATGCACAGCAAGGCGCAAATGTACTATGTAGCACTATTTATTATTCTTTTTTTTAAACCAGCAATGTAGACGCACTTTTTTATTTTTGTGTAAGAAATGCACCGCTGGCCGCAAATGTAGTATTTAGAATTTTTTTTTTTAAACCAGCAATGTAGATGCACTTTTTATTTTTATGTAAGAAATGCACCGCTGGCCGCAAATGTAGTATTTAGAATATTTTTTTTTTAAACCAGCAATGTAGACGCACTTTTTAGTTTTGTGCAAGAAATGCACAGCAAGGTGCAAATGTACTATGTAGCACTATTTTTTTTTTAAACCAGCAATGCCGACACGCTTTTTAATTTTGTGCAAGAAATGCACAGCAAGGTGCAAATGTACTATGTAGCACTATTTATTATTATTTTTTTTAAACCAGCAATGTAGACGCACTTTTTTATTTTTGTGTAAGAAATGCACCGCTGGCCGCAAATGTAGTATTTAGAATTTTTTTTTAAAACCAGCAATGTAGAGGCACTTTTTATTTTTGTGCAAGAAATACACCGCTTGCCAAAAAATGTGGTATTTAGAATATATATATATATATTTTTCAAACCAGCAATGTAGACACACTTTTTATTTTTGTGCAAGAAATGCACCGCTGGCCACAAATGTAGTATTTAGAATATTTTTTTTTAAACCAGCAACGTAGACGCACTTTTTATTTTTGTGCAAGAAATGCACCCCTTGCCGCAAATGTAGTATTTAGAATTTTTATTTTTTTTAAACCAGCAATGTAGATGCACTTTTTACTTTTGTGCAAGAAATGCACCGCTGGCCGCAAATGTAGTATTTAGAATATATATATATATTTTAAACCAGCAATGTAGACGCACTTTTTATTTTTGTGCAAGAAATGCACCGCTGGCTGCAAATGTAGTATTTAGAATATTTTTTTTTTAAACCAGCAATGTAGACGCACTTTTTTTTGTGCAGGAAATGCACCGCTGGCCGCAAATGTAGTAGTTAGAATATTTTTTTTTTAAACCAGCAATGTAGACGCACTTTTCATTTTTGTGCAAGAAATGCCCCGCTGGCCGCCAATGTAGCATTTAGAATATTTTTTTTTAAAACCAGCAATGTAGACGCACTTTTTAATTTTGTGCAAGAAATGCCCCGCTGGCCGCAAATGTAATATTTTGCACAAAAAAAATGTAATTTGTCTAACTGCAATGTAAAAGCAGTATTTAAATATGCAAAAATGTTGCCAACTGAACTAACAGAACATGATTAAAGTAGTGTCCCTGACACACAAGCAGTTGCAAGTGCACTGCACTTGCAAAAATTGCTGCAAACGCCCACCTAACAAACAGAACAATTGCTTAGGTTTTATATGAGGCACTTTGCTTAGCAAACAAAATGTACTCTAGCAAACAAAAATCTCCTCTAGCACCCACCCACCAATAAATCGCTGTTTTTAACAGATTTTGTAAAGCTAATCTGTCCCTCATAACAGCAGCAGCAGCATCCTCTCCCTACACCATTATGAGATGATTCTCTAAAGCTAATCTGTCCCTCACAGCAGCAGCAGGATCCTCTCCCTACACTAGTATGAGATGATGTGACATGCAGCACTACTCCAGCTTATATAGAGGCTGGGTCACATGATGCACTGGCCAATCACAGACATGCCATTAGTAGGCATGGCTGTGATGGCTTCTAAGGGCAAACTAGTGAAACGCTTGTTGATTGGCTGCCCTGCAGCTATTCAACAGGCGCGAAAAAATACCCAAACCCCGAACCCAGACTTTTTCTCAAATGTCCGGGTTCGGGAAATGAACACCCTAAAGTCCGGTACAAACCTGAACTTTAAAGTTCGGGTTCGCTCAACTCTATTTACAGTATGTTGTGCAATAGTCATCCCACCACAGGGGTCGCTGTGGCTTAATTTGGAAAAATGTCAAGTAGAATTTGTCCTTCAAGTTTTCTGAAAGTGTACAACTTGACCAGTGAAAATGTGCAGCGAGTTAACAAGACTTACAACTCAACATTGACACAAATTTGTGGCAAGTGTGACAGTATGCGAGGCAAAGTGGTAGACGGAGGCTACCTGTCACCTCATAGGCGTTCATGTGGACTGGATTGAACAGAGTCCGGTCTGGATTTTACGAGCCACCATGCAGGGCTGGTTCCGGCCGGAGTTTGTGGTCCACTGGAGTCCACCAGCAGGTGGCTTAAATAATCAGGAAGACGTCTCACTTGAGAAAGAGAAAGTTGCCTGCACACTGACTATTTTTCTCAGGAAATTTGATCCCCACAAGCTAATTTCCCACACGTGGTGGAGTTCAGGGGCCATATTTCTAAGATATAGGAAATATTGAAGACCCTGTTACAAGCCAATCCAGCTAAGTGGGCAACCAACAGCCAGGTCGCAGAGGCTGCCGCAGCACAACAAGCAGCTCAACAGAAGATGAACTGACAGTTTGTGGAGGCCCTGCTGGAGTTAAAAAAGGGGCCCGCACCTCAGGTAACAGTGGAATCAAAGCTGGTATGCGCCTCTTACCAGATGCAGAAGATGACAACTGCGGATAACGTGGAGGCATATCACATGACAGTCATGGGGACCCCAAAACCGCCAACCAACTTGTGGACCTCGTGGAGAGATACACTGCTGTTGATGACTTGTTGCACCCATCTGCGCACACTCCAATGTATCTAGGGGTGAAACAGCGATCAGCGGACCCGGTACGAACCCAGTTCAGGGGCGTGGGGAAATTTGATAAGACTGCTACGGTTAAAGAGACTGTGGGCTCTAGACCTGGAGACTGGCCAAAGAAGCCAGGTAGGTCTTGGGGACCCTGGAAAGGACTGGTTACACAGCACATACAGTGCTACTGATGCCATGCATTGGGCCATATTGCTGTCAATTGTCCCCTGAATGATGAATCCATGGAATGTGATTATACTTATGTAAATAGATGCCTTTCTCTTTTTGCACAGATCGCATATACAGCATCATGATAAAATCACATGGAGAAGCAAATGTGTGTGATTTTTGTTGATGGAAAGCCAGTCACTGCACTGCTTGACTCTGGTAGTGTGGTAATGTTGGCAAAAAGCAATTGTGTAAATCCTGAAAGGTTACACCTTAGCACTGTCATGGTCATTTGCATCCATGGGGACACTTGTGACTACCAGATGGCGGTAGTTGAGATTGACACCCCTTTGGGCAGTGTGACTCATTCAGTGGGGGTAGTACTTTCACTGTTAAATGACGCCATAGTGGGCAGGGATTTTCCCCATTTTTGGAGGTTATGGAAAGGTACAGGGAGTCTGGAGGATAGAGCTCCCCCTGTTGTGGAAACACTGGAACTCTCGTCTGACCCTTTTTGCCAAATGGAAGGGGAGACTGGTGGCAGGACCGAGGAAGGAGGAGACCTCCTTCCATTTCCTGTACTGGCTGGGGAGCCGGAGGAGCTGGAAGATAGCTCCCAGCTGGGGGCTAATGACCCAGAAAATGTCTCTGACCCTGACTGTGAGAGTGAACAGAATGTAATACCTGACTTAGAGGTCCAGAGAGAGGACTTCTGTACAAAGCAACTATGGGATGTCACTCTCCTTAAGGCCAGAGAAAACATGATGGTGATGGATGGGGAAGCTGTGGACCCTAATTGGGGGGTGTCTTTTCCAGACATGGCTCTTAAAAATAATTTGTTGTATCAGGTGGTGAAACGAGGGGAGGATAAAGTATAACAGCTAGTGGTTACTAAATCCTTTCCCAGGATGGTGCTAGATCTAGCCCATGGACATATAATGGGGGGACATCTGGGCATGTATAAGACCAGGGAGAGAATAACCCAGCGAATATTCTGGCCTGGGTTGCATGCAGATATCAGAGAGTATTGTGAATCCTCACCCCATTTTCGTAGTCCACTTGTTCCACTGCCCATAATTGAAGTGCCTTTCAAAAGAATTGGCATGGATCTCGTGGGACCCATAGTAAAGTTTGCCCGGGGACACCAGCACATCCTGGTAATACTTGATTACGCGACCCAATATCTGGAAGCCATATCCTTGCGGAACACCTCCGCTAAGACTATCACCCGGGAGCTGGTCCAGGTGTTTAGTCGGGTGGGGATCCCTAAAGAGGTCTTAACGGATCAGGGAACCCCGTTTATGCCATGTAACCAAGGAATTTTGCAGGTTGTATAAAATCTCTCATCTCCGTACCTCCGTCTACCACCCCCAAATGGATGGACTTGTGGAGTGGTTTAATAAAATGCTCAAAAGCATGTTGAAAAAGGTAGTGGAGAAAGATGGGAGAGATTGGGATATGTTGCTGCCGTACCTCATGTTTGCCATACGAGAGGTTCCGCAAGCGTTTACGTGGTGTTCCCCCTTTGAACTCTTGTACGGTAGAAATCCCAGGGGGCTGCTAGATGTTGCAAAAGAGACCTGGGAATTGAGCATATTTCCTTGATGCAGGATCGAATCGCAGCAGTCCTGCCCCTGGTGCGAGAACATATGGAGCGAGCCCAGGAGGTCCAAAGAAGGGTTTATAATCGTGGTGCCAAAATCCATACTTTCAACCCCCGGAGAGAGAGTGCTGGTGCTAGTCCCCATGGTTAAAAGTAAATTCCTAGCAAAGTGGCAGGGTCCCTTTAATATTAGGGAAAGAGTAGGGGAAGTGAACTACAAAATTTACCAGCCAGGGAAAAGGAAACCCGAGCAAATTTACTATGTAAATCTCTTAAAACCGTGGAAAGAGAGAGAGACTTTATTGGCAGTGCCCACTCCTCAAGAAGACAGGCTATCCATGACTCCGGATATCCCCATAACTGAGTCCTTGTCACTGACGCAACAAAATGACGTTAAGGAATTTATCAATAAAAATAGAGATTTTTTTCTCTCCCCTACCCGGACTGACCACCGTACTACAGCATGAGTTAATTATGGAACCAGGGGTCCGCGTAAATGTAAAACCCTACTGAATACCTGAGGCTAGACAGGAGGCGGTGGAGAAGGAAATAAAAACCATGTTAGAGTTAGATGTGATAGAGGAGTCCCATAGTGCCTGGTTGAGCCCTATAGTGCTGGTCGCAAAGCCCAATGGCACTATCAGGTTCTGTAACGATTTCAGGAAGCTAAATAACGTGTCTAAGTTTGATGCATACCCGATGCCGCGGGTTGACAAACTTGTGGACAGGTTGGGAGGTGCCCGGTACATAACAACCCTAGACCTAACTAAGGGCTACTGGCAGATCCCCCTAACGGAGTCAGCAAAGGAAAAAAAGGCATTTTCTGCCCCCAAGGGGTCCTTCCAGTACAAGCGAATGCCCTTTGGTCTGCATGGGGCCCCTGCATCCGTCCAGAGAATGATGGATACAACTTTGAAGCCGCATCACCCCTATAGAGCTGCCTATTTGGATGATGTGGTCATCCACCGTCCAGATTGGGAATCGCATCTGCCCCAAGTACAAGCAGTCGTAGATTCTCTTAGGGTAGCAGGTTTAACAGCCAACCCAAAAAAGTGTGCCTTAGGCCTGGAGGAGGTCAAATACCTTGGGTATGTTATTGGTCTGGGACTGATTAAGCCCCAGACCAATAAGATCGAGGCAACTCAAAAGTGGCCCCAACCAGTGAATAAAAAACAGGTTCATGCTTTCCTGGGGATTACAGGGTATTACAGGCGGTTTATATGCAACTATTCCACCATTGCCGTCCCTCTGACCGATCTGACGAAGGGGAGAGGGTTGGGCGTGGTTAAGTGGAATCCCAAAGCCGAGAAGGCAATGCAGAAGTTGAAGCAAGCCCTTTGTGTACAAACGGTGCTCATGACCCCGGACTTCACAAAGGAGTTTGATGTACAAACAGCGCCTCTGAGGTGGGACTAGGTGTTGTTGTGTCCTAGATCAGAGACAGTGAGGAGCACCCGGTTGTCTACTTAAGCAGGAAGCTTAACAGGCATGAGAGGAACAATGCCATTGTGGAGAAGGAGTGCTTGGCGATCAAGTGGGCCTTAGAGGCATTGAAGTACTACCTCTTAGGAAGGTCGTTTAGACTAGTCACCGACCATGCACCCCTGAAGTGGATGTGTGACAACAAGGAGAAAAATAGTCGGGTGACTAGGTGGTTCCTGGCCCTACAGCCATTTAAGTTCTCAGTGGAACACAGAGAGGAAAGACTCCAGAACAATGCGGATGCCCTCTCCCTATCCTCTGTATGGTTGGGACAGGTGCTCAGCCGCAGGGGCTTGAGCAGAGGGGGAGGATATGTGACAGTATGTGAGGCGCAGTGGTAGACGGACACTACCTGTCACCTCATATGCATTCATGTGGACTGGACTGAACAGAGTCCGGCCTGGATTTTACCAGCCACCATGGCAGTTCTGGCTCTGGTCCAGAGTTTGTGGTCTACTGGAGTCCACCAGCAGATGACTTAAATAATCAGGAAGAGATCTCACTTGAGCTCTGACCTGGAACTCAGAGAGGGATCTGAGGGAGCTCTGTGTCTGTTTGGAATTTAAAAGACAAGGTTTGCATGTTGGCTTATGTTTTGTGGGTGTCCGGGGCCAGACCCTCACTGTATAGTTAGTAAGCTATACTATTTAGTTTAGCCCCAGATGGCAAGGATTTATTTTCTGTTTTGTTTGTTTTTACCTGCAAATCTTTCACCAATAAACCTGGCAAGCCACCAGATTTTAAAGAAAGTTGCCTGCACGCTGACTATTTGCCTCAGGGAAGTTGATCCACGCAAGCTAATTTCCCACACAAGGTATCCTTGCTATCTGGGTATAAATGTGAGTAGTATATGTTTACATGTTTGGTGAAACCTATTTACCTCAATAAATACTGCACTATGATATAATTATTCTGGCATCTTCCCGGTCATTGGTGAGTGTTTGGAGCCTGAAATTTCAGGAATTGGTCATAAAAAGCCCTTTTGTATCCAGAAGGTGCTGTGGCCCAAAGCTCAAATCCAGATGCAGTTAGCCAGCTGCATGAGAGCCATTTTTCAGATATCCCCATACTCTGTATAAGTATCAGAAAGTGCTTTGGGTGTAATTCCACATAAACTCATGGCATGTGTGAGAAATATCTTGTTAAAGTGACAACTTTGTGTGAAAAAAAAAAAAATCTGTAATTTTCCAAAAACTTATGGCAAAAAGTAAAATCTTCCATGGGCTTAACATGCTTCAGAGAATACCTTTGGGTGTCTACTTTCCATAAAGGGGTCACCTGGGGAGGGGGGGGGTGTCTGAACTGTTTTGACATTTTAGGGCCTCCAAAACTGTGATAGGTAGTCAAGAAAGGAAGTTACACCCTGTGAAAACCTAAAGGTGGTCCTTGATTTTTGGGGCCCCTTATGCAGCTAGGCTCCCAAAAAGGTTCACACATGTGAAATTGCTATACTCTATAGAAGTAGCAGAATGTGTTTTGGGATGTAATTCCTTATATACCCATGGCATGTGTGAGAAATATCTCATTAATATCAAGTGACAACTTTGTGTAAGAAAGAAATATATATATATATTAGCATTTTCCAAAAACGTGCCAAAAAATAAAATCTTTCATTGACTCAACATGCCTCTCAGAAAATACATTGGGGTGTTTACTTTCCAAACAGGGGTAATTTGTACTGTCCTGGCATTTCAGAACCTACAGCAATGTGATAGGAAGTCAGCAAGTAAAATCTGCATGAATTCCAGTATATATACACCATGGTTTGTAGACACTATAGCTTTAATGCAAACCAATTAATATACACTTACTGGGATTTTTTTTTTTACCAAGACATATAGAAGAACACATTTTGGCCTAAATTTATGAAGAAATTAGATTTTATTGGATATGTTGTATAATTTAAATTAGAAAATATTGTTTTTTTTTATTATTTATTTATATATTGCAAAAAATAACCCCAATGGTGATCAAATACCACCAAAAGAAAGCTCTGTTTGGATAAAAAAGATCATTAAAATGTATTTACATACAGTGTTGCATGGCATGCGAGAGCAATTGGCAGTAAAAGTAGCACAATGACGAATAACAAAAAATGCTTTGATCATGACAAGGGTAAAACCTTCAGGAGGTCAAGTGGTTAAATCTCCTATAAGAAATATCTATAGAGAAAACGAAGGTCCTTTGGGCTTAAAGTATGCATGTGAATACAAATGTATGCCTTGATTTTCAGACATGTTTCTATACATAAGATAAGTATAGAATGTTTTTTTTTTATTTACTTGGGCTTACATCTAACTTTCTCTTTTCTTAGGAACATCTTCAACTACCTCGACAACTACTACCACAAGACCTACCACTCCATTCTTGCCGCCACCTGAACTACGTGACCGGTTAGTGTCGGTACGGTAATCATCCGTACCGACACTACCGAAGATTCCCGTTTGCTCATTTGCGAACAACTAACCGACGGGACGTCGATATCTTTTCCACACTTTTTATGGGCTTATGGCTTGTGCTTGGACCTGAAAAAAAGTTTACAGGCCCAAGTCCCGTGCCTGTGGGGTTTCAGACCATACTTGGGTTTGAAATGTCAGGCCCAAGCGAGTTGAGATTACTATATGATAATATATGACATTTTGTAATTTATACACACGAGGGAGTTTTACCGTCAGTCACTTAACAACATGGACCACCGCCGTTCTTACCTCACCATCCAGAACACCATCATCAACAGCTCCATCAACTTCTACAAGGATTCTTTTCTCTTTCAATCTACATTCGGGTTCATTTATTTTTTTT
>BLSH010448981.1:52758-64861 GCA_018402905.1 Glandirana rugosa | reverse complement strand
AGCAGCAGCAGGCAATAGTGGAGTTTCAGCTGCAGCACGGTCAGTTGCCCTGCAGAACAGCACCACTTCACCACCAACGAGTGGGCCTCCATGCGAGGCCTGTGTACCATATTGCAGTGTTTCGAGTACCCCACCAACATGGCCAGTGCCGATGACGCTGTTCTCAGCGTTACTATCCCACTTCTATGTCTCCTTGAAAAAACACTTCGGGCGATGATGAAAGAGGATGTGGCACAGGAGGAAGAGGAGGAGGAAGAGGGGTAATTTCCACGGTTATCAGGCCAGTCATTCACAAGTGGCTCGAAGGGTGGGTTCCTGCACCAGCATAGGCCAGGTAAAACATTTTCAAGCCAGGGCACATTTCTGGAGGATGATGATGAGGAGGAGGAGGAACCGTGTTCACAGCAGGGTGGCACCCAACGCAGCTCCTGGGCATCACTGGAGCGTGGCTGGGGGATATGGAGGACACAGATGATACACCTCCCACAGAGGACAGCTTTTCTTTGCCCCTGGGCAGCCTGGCACACATGAGCGACTACATGCTACAGTGCCTGCTAAACGACAGCCGAATTGCCCACATTGTAATTTGTGCTGATTACTGGGTGGCCACCCTGCTGGATCCCCGTTACAAGGACAACATGCCGTCCTTAATTCCCTCACTGGACCGTGATCTGAAGATGCGCGACTACAAGCGCACGCTGGTAGACACGCTGCTGAGGGCATTCCCAAATGACACCGGGGGCTCAGTGGAAGCACAAGGCAAAGGCGGAGGAGGAGGAAGAGCTCACCAACACAGCTGTGGCACCGCCAGCACCTCAGAAGGCAGGGTTAGCATGGCCAAAATGTGGAAAAGCTTTGTCAGCAGCACGCCCCAACAAACAGCACCACCAGATGATAGGCAACGCCTTAGCAGGAGGCAACATTTCAGCAACATGGTGGGACAGTATGTGTGCACACACCTACAAGTACTGACTGATGGGTCTGCCCCATTCAACTTCTGGGTCTCCAAATTGGGCACATGGCCTGAGCTTGCCCTTTATGCCTTGGAGGTGCTGGCCTGCCCTGCAGCCAGTGTATTGTCTGAATGTGTGTTTAGCACGGCAGGGGGCCTTATCACAGACAAGCGCAGCCGACTGTGCACAGCCAATGTGGACAAGCTAACATTTATTAAAATGAAGCAGGTATGGATCCCACAAGACTTGTCTGTACCTTGTGCAGAATAGACATTTAGACCGGCCTCACACAGCCATTGGTATACTTGTTTTTTTTTTAATATGTCTCAATATTTTGGGGGCTACCCCAATTAGAATAAAAACCAAATAAACAAAAAACAGTGTTGGCTACCTCCTCCTCCATCGCCACTTCCACCTACACCGCCACGGTCACGGCCTACTCAACCTCTAGGCTCCTACTTCACATCCACCTCCTCCTCCCATTTTTTTTTTATGTGATTTTAAGTTATTTCCCTATCCACATTTGTTTGCAGAGCACTTGTCCTACTCTTACCCCCATTTTGCTTCCTTTTGCAGCCCTCTAGCCCTTTCCAGGACTTTTTTACAGCCATTTTTGTGCCCAAAAGTTCAGGTCACCATTGACTTCAATGGGGTCCGGGGTCAAGTTCGGGTCAAGTTTGGTACCGAACCCAAACTTTTTCGTGAAGTTTGGCCGAACCCGAACATCCAGGTGTCCACTCAACTCTATATATCATATTCTGTCAGTGATGTTTCCCACAAGATTTTCCCACAGCATTTCACTTTCTAAAATACCATTCACTTTATGCTAGAGCCATTTGTGGTGGTGATAATGTGACAAAATAAGAATTTGACCAGTTACATGTCCATTTCATGCAAAAAAAGTACATAAAATGCTATAAGTTGATAGACTAAACATTTTAAAACAAAATTATCATGAGCTAAAATAGGAAAAGCAGTTAAATAAATTAGCTATATGATAAATATGCAATTCAGTTCATCCATATAAATAGGCTGAAGTCCAGACAAAATAGCTAAACACGCAGATAACATACATATAAATGAGCAGTTTCATCTACCAAATGATTTGTACTGCATGTAGCAGGGCAGAAGATCTGTTCTTTCTGCATTTTAATAACACATACAGGTCTGAACCCCACCTCCAGACTGTGACTGGACATCTCTCTGTCACTCTGCTTGCTCCTATCAAAATGCTCTTTGAAATGCAGCACAGCTGGCTGGCTCTCAGTCCTGTTTCTCCATCTTCCAGTCTGAACTACGACTGAAAGGCAGACACCAGCTTAAATTCAGGTGCTTAAAAGAGAAATTTGGGGTGTAAAAAAAAACAAGCAAACTTGATATTTACCTAGGTGGATGCAGCATCAATTTCGATGCTGCATTTGTCCCCCACCACCTCTGCAGTGAGAACTGAGCAATCAAACACCACTGATTGCTCTGTTCTCCCAATCCTCTCTGAGCAGAGAGCTGTGACTGTCAGTCAGTGGCTTTCTGCTCACCCTTATACTGGGCTGGGGTGGGAGCTGCTGGCTCAGTCTCCCAGCGGCGCAGCTGAGAGGCTAAACCAGCTGCCAGTCCAGACATCTGCGTGGATCCCGACTTTACAATAAAGTAAAAAAGTTAGGATCTTTCCCCAGCCTGGACCAGCTCAGTGATATCAGTCAAACGCAGGCTTTAGCCTGTTGTCGGCTGAAAACGGGTCACAGGAGCGCAGAATGAACTGCACCCCTGTGATTCATAGGAGAAGTATGGCCATAAAAGGTTTGGCCATACTTCCCCTTCAAACTTCTTGCATTAAAAAAATACATTGAAGGATATAATAATGAATACAGTTAATTTGTATTTGTTATATCTGCCAACTTTAATTTTTCACTGTGTGCATTAGAAGCTGCCTCAAATCCACCTTATTTCTACGCTGAAGGATGTTCAGCATCATCTAGATCTGTCCCTTTCATTCAATTGATTTAGGTTCTTTCACTCATGGAGGCTCTGCATCACATATAGGCATTACCTAGGGTATTCTGTATGTAAAGGTAGCTTGCCAAGTAATACCAACTCCTACAGACTGACATCCACCCACCAAAACATTTTGACATTGCAGAATCCTTCCCACATGCCAACACACTGCTTTCATCGGGGTTGAGGGTACTTGAGAGGAATACTGAGGCAGGGACCATTGATGTTTTCAGAAAGCTATGTCCAGCACTCTTTCAGACCCTTCTACCAGCCATGATCTGCCTGTATTGCATAAAGAAGCACTGGATCTAAAATAAGGTATGTATTGAAAATGGAAAGCCTCTATTTAAAAATGAATTAGCATATTTGGGACAGAGGAACCAAAGAAGACAAATATAAGATTATTCAATTATCTATTTATTGTACTGTTAGAGATACAAAGGACCAGTTAATATTAAACAGGACATTTATAAAGTACAATTAAACACTTATTGTTGGAAGATAACCACTTTACTTTTCCTACTTACCAATACATGTAAACAACAGCAGGATGATGGCTGACATCACAAACTAAGTATGACCATGGCCATATTGGGTCATTGACCTGGTCATTTGCACCCTGCAGAGGCTGGTGCATTTAATGCCTAGCCATTAGCCCTTTCTGCTTAGCTGTAAGTTTTCTTTAGTGAAGTTAGTCCTGTCAGCAGATATTTCAATAATGTGTCCAAATACCATACACAATAAACTCTACCACTTTCCAATAAGCCCCACCACTTTCCAATCAGACCCGCCTCCTTTACATTGGTTCAGTGACCAGTACAGAAAGCTACACATCCGTAGGACAAATACAGTATATGTACAGAGGATAGCCATAGTTCATAATAATATAGGCTACATCTGACTTCCTTCTGACCAACTTACCTCACTGGTAAAGTCTGCCTGATTGAAAAGAATACATCATTTTCAGTATTTATTTTTGTCAAACAATCAAATTTACCTTGTAGTATGTTCACAAACCTGTAACATGATGGGGCTCAGAACAGTATGTTTTATTATTCATGGCACATAACGTGCCATCATTTTTTAATGCTAAGTCAAGTTGTGCCCTAAAGGTTCATATAAACATTTGTAGAAACGTATTATTGTTTCTAATCTTTTCTTAGGATACTGTGAGGTTAGTGGAGACCCTCATTACTACACCTTTGACAATCAGGTTCACCATTTCATGGGCACTTGCACCTATACGTTATCTAAACTCTGCAAAGTTGAGGGACATCTGGAAGAGTTCAATGTTGAAGCAGCTAATGAGCACAGAGGAGGCAACACCAGGGTGTCTTATGTCAAGTATGTTAATATTAATGTACATGGACACAGTATCACACTACAGTGGAACAGAGACGTCAAGGTGAGTATTGGCAATTTAAAACATTATCAATTTGTAACTGATATTTGATCTTCTTTGATTCTTTTTTATCATACATTTTTGTGTCATAAAATTGAAAATACAGGTGGACAACAGTGTGGTGGCCTTACCAGTATCCCTATATCCAAACATTAACATCTTCCTTAGTGGACATGATGTACTGGTGACAACAGCATTTGGAGTAAGTGTGAGGTTTGATGGAAACCATAGAGTGGTGGTGACTATTCCAGGAGAATATGCCAACAAAGTGTGTGGAATCTGTGGAAACTTTAATGGGAACCAAACTGATGACTTCTTAAACCCAGATGGTGAATTAGAGCCAGACTCTAATAGTCTTGGCAACAGCTGGCAGGTGGACAATGGCACAAGGTAATCACAGAATCATTATAGCAATGCCATGTTATTCCATTGCAATAGGTCAAATGTCTTACCAAAATATATAAAGCAGGGATGCATATCAGTTAACATTTCCAATGATGAAACAATCCAATGCAGTATAAATAGAACATGGTGTAATTGCAGTTGTGAATAACATAACCTAACAATTGGCAGGTGGACAATGACACAAGATAATCACATCTGAATTATCATACATTCATAAAGGTAAATCTATGTTAATCAATTGCTGTAGGCTGCAAGTCTCTGTGAATATTTTAGAGATGCTTATTGTGTAAACCATCCACTGATGGTCCAATCTGATCCAATATACAGAACAAGGCTAGCCTTCAATCAAGAAGGACTTAACAGAAGCTTTAGCCTGTAAAAAAAAAAAAAAATACAGAATACACACTTACCTGTCTCAAGATCCAGTAATGGCTTACCCAACCCACCTCTTTGCCAGTCTTCAGCTGCAGGCAAATCTTAACTGTGGGCAACCGACTGTGACTCCATGCGACTTCACAGCCAACTGCCCACTGCAGCGAGTTGCGCTGCGCCCCATGAATGTGTTCTAAGAGGCTACACGTGAAGGAGCGGAGGGCCAAACATCCGCTCAGATCGCTTTTGACAAGTACTCCCCCCAAAGATAAAACATTCTAAATGTTGTTGAGATTGAGGGAAGGAAGGGCCTTTTGGGTGAAGTTCGGCTTTAACCATTAGAGAGCGCCTGTTTGGTGACATCCTGATTTAATCCTTAGGCAGTGCATACATAATTTCTTTTGTTCAACCAATGAGTTGCACAAAATAAATGCTCTGATTCCCCATTCACACACTCAATGTATATGGGAGAATTCTTCCCACTGTAGTATTGTATTCTGACAGCTGGGAGACATTTCCGCTGTCAGAATACAATGATTGGTGTTTCTGGCTATAGCTGGCAGCACTGATCATTTGCGGAAAGCCAAACACACTGGTTGTACCAGAGTGCATATAAATTTAAAGTAGTTTTAGTAATACTCTCAAATTATAAACTGATTGATTAACAATAGAGACTTCACAGAAAACATACATTGAGATTATAGTGGTTCTACAGTATTTGTTGGCAATCAGCTCTTCCTTATTGTGTCTCTGCACAGTCCCCATGTGGCATGTTACTCTTCAACCAGTGGGTTGAATGACAAAAATTAGCCTTTTCCCCATCCACACATTTAATGTAGATGGAGGAATCACTTCACTGTGCTATTGTAATCTGCCCATAGGTAACCTTCCCAACAGTAGAATACAATGATCAGTGCTGCCTGCTACAGCGTGCACTGATCATTTGGGAAAAACCTGACAAGCAGGTTGTACACAGGTTGATTGGTAGATTGACTTGAATACAAACATTCGGCTGGTCCCTGCTGAACCAACTGAATTTTGATCCCTGTATGGCTGGCTATACAAAGAATAGGGATGGGCCGAACGGAAAGTTTGGACCCAAATAACAAACCCCATTAAAATCAATGGGACCCGAACTTCAAAAAGCAAAAGTGCTCATTTTGAAGGCTGATATGCAAGTAATTGGGCATACAATGGTTATAGGGGTACGGGTCCTGCCCTGGGGGACATGTATCAATGACAAAAAAAGTTTGTAAAAAACGTCATTTTTAAATGAGCAGTGATATTTAGATTTTTAAAGTGAAAGCATAAAAATGAAAAATACCTTCCAAAATAGTGCCTGGGGGGCCCCCTTAGTCTACCTGCAAAGTGGCACATCTGTACCATGTCTAGAATCTGCTGCAGCAATAATTGCATTTATAAAGCAAAAAAAATGACATTTTCCCTGCAAGCTGCCTTTATTTTGCTCAGCAACAGCTGTGGGGGGGGGGGGGGCAGCAGTATGTATGATGAGGCCACAATGTAGTGCACCGGGAACAAGATTAGAGATGGTTTTGATAAATTCTAGTGTCACTTTGACTTTGGATAGAAGTAATGGGTGCGTAAAAATTGGGCTTTGGGTGTTGGTGGTGCCTTCACACCATAACCCTATAGAGGTGCTCTTCATGAAGGCAAGAATTATTGGCCTTTCCAAAAAAAAATTGCAATGATATGCACCTGTCAAACAGGGGCAATATAATTGGTCTTTGGCTGTCGGTGGAGCCTTCCCACCGCAACCCTATAGAGGTGTTCTTGATGAAAGCAAGAATTGGCCTTGCTTTAAAAAAATTGCAATGATATGCACCTGTCAAACAGGTTCTGAACAATTTCTCTTTGGGTGTTAATTGTGCCCATGAAGCCTATACCAAAAACATTCTTCCAGATGAAATGAGTGAACACCCTCAAAGCTAGGCAGCCTCGAAGTCCTGCAAAGATTCCACATCCGGAAAACACTTAATCAGTGACATCGGTATCAGGGGCTTCATAGCTGGTAATCCAGGACTGATTCATCTTGATAAAAGTCAAACGGCCCACGGAGCCTGTGGACAGATGCGTTCTATGATCAGTAAGAAAACCTCCAGCAGTACTGAATGCCCATTCTGAAAGCACACTGGATGCAGGGTAGCCCAACAACTCAATAGCATACTGGGCAAGTTCTGGCCAGTGGTCTATTCTCATGACCCAGTAAGCCAGTGGATCCTCAACAGAAAAGCTCTCCATCTCTGTTTTGGCCCTGAGGTAATCGTCCACCATGTGATGCAGACGCTGCCGATGGAATGTGGAAGCTGACAGCGCTGGGTGGCTAGGACAAAAAAAATCTGAAATGCATCACTTAGGTGGACGCCTTCTCCTACACTCCTCTCTTGACCAACAGAAGACTCAAAACTACGTTTTCCATGACACTGTAACCTACTGGATTCAGGAAAAACGTTCAATAAAATCCTCTTTAACGTGTCCTCAAGAGATTTAATCTTCTGAATTCTCTGTGGGGACGGGATGAGTTCTGAGACCTTCCCCTTATAATGGTGGTCAAGGAGGGTTGCCAATCAGTAATGATCCTTCTCCTTTATGCCACATATTCTTGGTTCCATTCGCAGGCTTTGAAGCATGAGGTTGCCCATGCACCTAAAATTTGCAGAGGCTTGAGTAGCAGACTCCTCGGGATTACTCAGGATGACAGCATCTGGAACCTCCTCCTCCCAGCCACGTACTACTCCCAAGTGTCCTGGAGTTGGAAAGCCATCGCTTACAGATTGACGCATGTCTTCCTCTTCTTCGAAGCCTATAAAACTGCCTGAATCCTCCACCTCATCCTCCTCCTGTGTGTTCTGTGACATAGGAATGATGGTGTCTGTATAAAGTGGGCCTTGAGAGGAAAAGAAGTCCTCCTCTGCTTCCTACTGCTCTGCATCCAATGTCCTGTCCATAATGCCATGCAGAGTCTGCTCCAGCAGGAACACAACAGGAATTGTGTCACTGGTGCATGCACTGTCACGGCTCACCATCCTTGTGGCCTCCTCAAATGGTAACAGTACAGTGCATGCATCCTTAATGATCAGCCATTGGCGTGGAGAAAAAAATCGTAGGCGGCCTGAGCCTGTCGTCGTGCCGTAATCACACAGGTATTCATTGATGGCCCTCTGCTGCATGTATAGCTGCTACAGCATAGCCAAAGTTCTACCTGGTAGGCATGTCACAAATCAGGCGGTTTATGGGCAGGTGGAATTCCCACTGAATTTCAGCCAACTGAGCACTGGCTATGTATGACCGCCATATTTAAGAAACACTGTACCACCAAATTGAGGACATGCGCCAGGCATGGCACATGTGTCAACTTTCCCTGTCTAAGGGCGGACAGGAGATTTGAGCCATTATCACACATCACCATTCCTGGCTCCAGCTTGCGTGGTGTGAACCACCTCTGAGTCTGTCCCTGCAGAGCTGCAAGAATCTCTGCTCCGGTTTGGTTCCTGTCCCCTAGACACACCAACTGAAGCACCTTTTAGCCTGACTCATGCAATAGCCCTTGGAACGCTTAGGGGGTACCTGATGTTCATAGGACAATTCTGCAGAGGAGGGCATAGAGGTGGCGGAGGAGGAGGAGAAGGGGTAGAGCTCATAGGTCTGACATCAGCACCACCAGCTGTATGGAGACGTGGCTGCATAACAAGCTGCAGCACAAAGCCCTGTCCTGCATCCTTCTGAGCTGCAAGCAGCATTACCCAGTGTGCTGTGAACTAAATATAGCATCCCTGCCCATGCTTGCTGGACCATGTGTCAGCAGTAAGGTGGACTTTGCAGCTGACTGCCTTGCCCAATGATGCCAGAACATTCCCTTCCACATGATGAGAGATGCAATGGCCTTACATGAAAAGTAGTAGCCACTGGGAACCTTCCATTGTGATACAGCACATTGTGCAAATTCACGGAGGGGGGCAGGATCCACCAGTCTTAAAGGCAGAAGTTGGAGAATCAACAGCTTTGACAAGCTTGCATTTAGCAGTTAAAATAGCAGCAACGCACACTGAAGTAAATGGCGTTAAACTTGCAGTAACACACAAAACTATATGGCGTTAAATTGGCAGTAACGCACACAAAAGTAAATGCCGTTAAACTGGGCATGTGGGTGGCAGGGACTTTTTTTTTCACTGCAGCAGATGGGGCAGAGAAATTTGCCAGCTACAGTCTACAGCTGGTGGTGTGCTGCTGGCAGATGTGCTGCTAGGACCTGGGACACCCTGTGCTATACCATCATCCCTGTCAGTGGAGGCTGCTGAGAGGTCATGACTCGGTATAGCAAGGGCAGACTGAAGTGGGAAAGGCGGAGAAGGAGGGACAGATTTGGGCCCCTTTTGTGTGGCTTTCAGATGCTCTTGCTAATGGGCTGAGTGGTTGGACATTAAATGCCTTGTTAAGCATGTGGTACCCAAATGGCTGGTGCTTTTGCCACATTTGATCTGCCTGAGACACAGTTTGCAGATAGCAATAGTGCGATCTGCTGCAGATGTGCTGAAAAGGCCCAGACAGCTGAGCTTTGGGAAGTGGGTCGAGAGATAACAGCTGCAGAATGTGATGGAAAAGGGTGGCTGCTCACTACTCTTTCTTAATGTCGGCCTCCTTGTGGTTGCGCCGTCTCACCTTCAGTTTCCTCCTCTGCTCTATCTAGCACCCAAGTCGCATCAGTGACCTCATCATGTTCATCATCATCATTTCAACTGGAGACAACTTGGCAATACGCTGCGGCTGGGGGAACATGAATGCCAATTTGTCTACCAGTGTTCTCTCCTCTCTCTAAGCTCATATTCCTATCATCCTCAACCTCAGAACCAACATCTGAATCCAGTAATGTCTGGGCATCATCAAGGAGCAAGCGGATGATGCTGTGGTCAAATAACTCAGCTGACTCCTCCATGGCTGATGTTGGGGCTATGGCAGGAATAGATGTGGACCAGGTGGCAAGTTTATCCACTCTGGCAAATGCAGGGGACTGCACACTTGTCACTGCTTGTGTGACAGAGGATGAGGAGGATGAGGAAAGTTTAGTAAACCAGTCCACCACCTCCTCTGCATGCAGGAAATGATGCCCTGCCTGAGGACTGACCACCACGTCCACCTTGGCCTGTGGACACATTTGTTGCTGGCCCCCTTACAGTGCCAAGGAAATGTCTGCCTTTCCTTGTTGTCCTCCCAGACATTATTGGGAAGGGGGGCGATGCTTATTAGCAAATGTAAAGAAGAAGTGGAAATCTGTATATAGATGCACTTTAATCACTGTAAAGTGGTGTTTGGTACACTTTAATTTAAGTACTTACACTACACAGACACACTCCGCGGATACACTATAATATACTGCAATATAATGTGTCAAACGTACAGTGACGCACAGAACTATATGGCGTTAAATTTCCAGTAATCCACAAAACTATATGGTGCTAAACTTGCAGTAACGCACAGAACTATATGTCATTAAACTTGCAGTAACGCACACAGAAGTAAATGGCGTTAAACTTGCAGTAACGTACACAGAAATATATGGCGTTAAAATGACAGTAACGCACACGAACTATATGGCGTTAAACTGGCAGTAACGCACACAGAAGTAAATGGCGTTAAACTTGCAGTAACTCACAAAACTATATGGCGTTAAACTTGCAGTAGCACACACAGAACTAAATGGCGTTAAACTTGCAGTGATGCACAAAACTATACGGCGTTAAACTGATAGTAATGCACACAGAACTATATGGCGTTAAACTGGCACTAACGCACACAGAAGTAAATGGTGTAAAACGTGCAGTAATGCACAAAACTATATGACATTAAACTGTCAGTAATGCACACAGAACTATATAGCGTTAAACTGGCAGTAATGCACACAGAAGTAAACGGTGTTAAACTTGCAGTAATGCACAAAACTATGTGGCGTTAAACTGGCAGTAATGCACATAAAACTATATGGCATTAAAATGGCAGTAACACACACAGAACTATATGGCATTAAACTGGCAGTTACGCACACAGAAGTAAATGGCGCTAAACTTGCAGTAACACACAAATCTATATGGTGTTAAACTGGCAGTAACACACACAGGAGTAAATGGTGATAAGCTTGCAGTAACGCACAAGATTATATGGTGTTAAACTGGCAGTAATGCACACAAAACTATATGGTGTTAAACTGGCAGTAACACACACAGAACTATATGGCATTAAACTGGCAGTAACGCACACAGAAATATATGGCGTTAAACTGGCAGTAACACACACAGAACTATATGGAGTTAAACTGGCAATAACACACACAGAAGTAAATGGCATTAAACTGGCAGTAACACACACAGAACTATATGGCGTTAAACTGGCAGTAACGCACACAGAAGTAAATGGCGTTAAACTTGCAGTAACGCACAAAACTATATGACAATAAACTGGCAGTGACACACACAGAACTATATGGCGTAAACTGGCAGCAACGCACACAAAAGTAAATGGCGTTAAACTTGCAGTAACGCACACAAAACTATATGGCGTTAAACTGGCAGTAATGCACACAGAACTATATGGCGTAAAACTGGCAGTAACGTGCACAGAGGTAAATGGAGTTAAACTTGCAGTAATACACAAGACTATATGGTGTTAAACTGGCAGTAACGCACACAGAACTATATGGCGTTAAACTGGCAGTAACGCACACAGAAGTGAATGGCGTTAAACTTGCAGTAACGCACACAGAAACATATGGCATTAAACTTGCAGTAATGCACGCAGAAGTAAATAGTGTTAAACTTGCAGTAATGCACAAAACTATATGGCGTTAAACTGGCAGTATCGCACACAGAACTATATGGCGTTAAACTGGCAGTAACGCACACAGAAGTGAATGGCGTTAAACTTGCAGTAACGCACACAGAAACATATGGCATTAAACTTGCAGTAATGC
>BLSH010448981.1:27782-52506 GCA_018402905.1 Glandirana rugosa | reverse complement strand
CAGTAAGGCACACAGAAACATATGGCATTAAACTTGCAGTAATGCACGCAGAAGTAAATAGTGTTAAACTTGCAGTAATGCACAAAACTATATGGCGTTAAACTGGCAGTAACGCACACAGAACTATATGGCGTTAAACTGGCAGTAACGCACACAGAAGTGAATGGCGTTAAACTTGCAGTAACGCACACAGAAACATATGGCATTAAACTTGCAGTAATGCACGCAGAAGTAAATAGTGTTAAACTTGCAGTAATGCACAAAACTATATGGCGTTAAACTGGCAGTAACGCACACAGAACTATATGGCGTTAAACTGGCAGTAACGCACACAGAAGTGAATGGCGTTAAACTTGCAGTAACGCACACAGAAACATATGGCATTAAACTTGCAGTAATGCAATCAAATATATGGTGTTCAACTGTCACTACACTGACACTATCTGAACTGTCCCTATTCTAGCTATACACTAATGTAAAGATTAGTGACACAATCTCATTACACTACACTGAAACTAGCTGAGCTGTCCCTACTCTAGCTGCACACTATGCAAAGCTAAATGATGGTCTTCCTCACTACACTCACACTATCCCTACACTGACACTAAACTAATATTCTACACTGACAATTGAAACACAGAGCCCTGTTCTATCTCTCTCCATGCCGAAATCACACTGAAAATGGCTGCAATTGAAATAATAATTTGATACTGAGAGGCGAGAATGAGCCATGATTGGATAAAGTCATGATGAAAGTGTCCAATTATGACTCTGACAGTGCTCTGTGCCCTGATTGGCTGAAGGTTTTACTGCTTCGGCCAATCAGGGCTTGCAATGCACTGTTGCATTGCGGTCAGTTCGGGGGCCCAACAAATGTCCAGTTTATTTGGCTGTTTGCCAAATGACCGAACAACGAAAGTTTGGCCTGTACTTATGTTCGGGCCGAACCGTTCGCCCATCCCTAACAAAGAGCTGTAAGGAGGAGGTAAAACAAAGGAAAAAGGTGAGAAGAAGTAGAAGGCAGCATTGGAAATACCAGAGAAAGGGGAAAAACACAGGGAGACCCAGAATCCGTCACTATCAATGTGGTCCTAATGGGGGAGAAGATAAGAAATTGAAGAAGTATAAACCAGAAAGAAGTAGCAATTGAGAAGAAAATATCAAAACTATCAAAAGACCTTTAAAATACTATTGAACACCAATCACACAACCATAATCTACAAATTACAAAGTCTGCTCATGATTTAGGTAACACTAAAGTTTAAAATGTTTTACATTTGTCAAAAGAAAAAAAAGTAATTTAAATATAAAGCATCTGGTAGAACATCTAGTAGAGGAATAGCTCTTGGAATACAAAAGTCAGCACCACAGTGAAAGTGACACATCAATGATAAAATTGATCACAATTTTCTTGTTTCTCCTTTTTCAAGCCCTCATCTGGGCACCCTCAGTACCACACTATCCTTTGACTCTTTGTTCTAAGCACTTCAGCACCTGTCACAAATCACTGACATCACTGGCTGTGCTTGCACTCTTTTTGAGGCAAAACTACAGCCTATAAAAAACATTCTCGTAACTGATAAAAACTAGATGATTTTTATCTAATGCTTATCTTCAATTCAATGCCAATTCCTACAGAAAGTTCACTTTTCTGCTGGATGGACCTTCCCTTCTGGGTTGAATGATATGATGGCCAACATCTTTCAGCCCATTTTCTCCAAGCCCAGGCTTTCATGGACATCCCCTTCCAGGAGGTTCATGATCATGCTGACCTGGGCTCACAGTGCTACTGCACTGAACAGTGCTCATATTTTGTTACATTCAGTGCAATGATAAGTACTATACAGCTTCGCTACTGGACTAGAAGATGAACGGACCAAGAAATCACCAATCCTCCAAGAACTGCTGAATTTAAGGTATGCACAAAGTGTTTTTTAAAGGCATAGGGGCTGAGGACATGGGAAGGAGATTGGGATTGGTGAGTTTGTAAAAAAATAAATGGAGCTGGGCTTTTTAATAGTGTCTTTTTTTATTACAAATCATCTGCTACTACACCCTTGCTTACTAAATTTTGTTTAGGTAGCTTTTTGGTTTGTTATTTTTCACATAAGCTGTTTAAGTGTCTACATATTGAGCCTAGCTTCTTAGATTTTTTTTCTGTTGCACAATTCTTCTGAGTTTAAATCATTGTGAGTTGTTTGTTTTTGTGCATCTGAAGTGGGTAAGTTATTTCCTCAATATTTACATTTCCTGGTCCTTTAGTTCCACTGCAAAAATCGTATTTAAATGTGGTTTAACTTTGCATTTTCATTGTTTCTGTATTTCATCATTGTACAAGTATTATATGTGCCATGTTATCCAAATTGTTCCTTAACAGTATAAAGTTGAAAGTGATTGTAACATTAATTCTTTTTAATAACAAGTATGTTATACTTACCTACTCTGGGCAATAGTTTTTCACAGAGCAGCCCTGAACCTCCTCTCCTGGGGTTCCCACTGACACTGTCCACTCCCGCTCTTTTGTCTCTGTCCCCCTATAAAGCCACTTGCTAGGGGTGTAGATGTGCAAGCTTGATCCTGAGCCGGGCTGTGTGCATCTATTGACACACACTGCACATCTGGGCCCCACCAGTCACTCCCTACTCACAGAATTTGATTGACAGCAGCAGAAGTGAATGGTTCTGCTGCCTTTAGGGAGGACTGGGGGAGCTAACCATATTTGTATTTTACCTTAATGCAGAGAAAGCATTACGTTAAACATATTTAAGCCTTTACAACCACTTTAAACATCACATAATAGGTAAAAAAGCCATAACCCACATGAATGTTTATTATAGTTTATTTCTGATTTTTATTTTAGTTGTACACCTGGATCAGAACAAGAACCAAGTTGTACTGTGGATGAAAAGAATACCATTTCCAGCAAAAGTTTCTGTGGAATGATTACTGATAAGAACGGTCCATTTAAAGACTGCCATGGGGTTATAAACCCACTGATCTATTTCAACAACTGTGTCTATGACTTGTGTGAACTGAACCTGGATCCATATACCTTGTGTGATAATCTTCAGTCCTATGCACAGTCCTGCCAGTCCCATGGAGTAATAATAGGTCCCTGGAGGAATGACTTTTTCTGCTGTAAGTACCTGAGAGTGTAAATCAAATTAGTAATAAATACTGCTCCTAATATTTCTGACCTCCTCCTGCATTTATATATACTACACACTGACCTACCTTAGCAATATTTCACATAACATATCAGCTTTTTTTTTCTAAACTTGCTTTCAGGAATGGTGATATTAGGGTTTAAAGCATAAGTCCACCTTTAAAAAATGCACATTTTGTTCAGGTAAAACTATGTGCATTTAGTATTTTTTTTAGAAGTCTGGAAAGCACAAGCGAACACAACGATGGTGCCGTGCAGGTCTCCGGCAGACAGTCAGTGGAAGTTGTCTGTCTGTGGATCATATGGGCAGGCAGTTTCACACTGACAGGAAGAATCAATGAACTACCAGAGCACTCTTTAGATAAACACATGACTTGTACGGGCCCTAGTGTACCCTTGAAACATATGTTTTTTTTTTAAACTTTAAAATATTATATAATTACAAAATGGCAGTAATTTAATAAATCAAATATTAAAATAGTAGTAGTTTTTTGAGCAATAAACCTATATGTCTACAATACAGTGAATGTGCACACTTTTAAGGTGGTAGGCACTTTTTCATATACATATATTGCATATAATGTTTGTTTTTAAATCGGTGTTATATGTTCTTTAAAATATTTAAAACATTTATTTTTTCACTTTTTTATTGTTTACACAGCTCTGAAGTGTTCACCAAACAGCCATTATGAGCGATGTGGAACAGCCTGCCCACCAACTTGTGTCAATCCAGAAGCACAATTAAATTGTCATCTTCCCTGTACAGAATCCTGTGTCTGTGATCCTGGCTATGTCCTGGATGATAAGAGATGTGTCCCAAGCCGCCAGTGTGAATGCTGGGATAATGACAAAAAATATCCTGTAGGCTCAGAGTTCTGGACTGATGATACCTGCTCCAAAAAATGCAGATGTCCCTCTGCTGGAGGCAGTTTAGTTTGCAACTCTGCTTCATGTCCACCTGGAAAATACTGCGGTATAACAAATGGAGTTCCTGGCTGTTTTGATTTCACATTTGGTAATTGTGTAACATGGGGTGATCCTCATTATGTCACCTTTGATAAGGAAATTCATCATTTTATGGGAATATGCACATATACTCTTTCCAAGCTTTGTACCAATGGCACATCTCTGCCATATTTTAACATTGAAGCAAAAAATGAGCATCGCTATGGGAACCCAACAGTATCATATATACAGAAAGTTATGGTGGATGTCTATAATCATAAAATAACAATTGTTAAAGCCGAGCTTAGCCGAGTTTTGGTAAGATATTTGAAATATTTAGACATCTCTTTCATAAAGTTAAAATCATATTTAGTTGCTTTAATCGAACATTGATGTTTATTATTGGTTAACAGGTGGATGGTATCTGGATAAATCTCCCAGTACTCTTGGTCAATGGATCTCTGACTGTGAAGCAAAGTGGTCGATATGTTGTTCTGGAGACTGAATTCCATCTCACTGTGTCTTATGACACTGATCATACAGTGGATGTAAAGGTCCCAACTACTTATTTCAGTCAAATATGTGGAATGTGTGGCAACTTTAATGGCATCAGGCAGGATGACTATTTGATGCCCAATGGACAGTTAGCTCAGAACTCTAACCAGCTGGGAGATAGTTGGAAAATGGAATATGTTGATCCATTATGTAACTCAATTGTTCCTACACCTCCACCACAATGTCCAACAGAGAAAGAAGAACTTTATTCGAACAATCAGTTCTGTGGTTTGTTAACCAGTAAAGATGGTCCTTTCAAGGCTTGTCACTCAGTAATCAACCCAAATCACTTTTTTGACAGCTGTGTTTTCGATCTGTGTGCACTTGGTGCTGGCAGTTTATGTAAAGCATATGAAGCATATGCTGATACCTGTCAAAGGGCAGGAGTTAAACTTGCTTGGAGAAACTCTAGTTTCTGTTGTAAGTAATTTTTGTTCCATAGCATAAAACCTTGTTTGATCAAATAATTATATATAAATCTATTTAACATTTCTTCTCTTGGATGAGCAATGAATTCTAAAGCTGGACATATTATTTATTGTAATTCCCTTAATGTGTGATTGAAATATAAAGAAAATCTGCTTTATAGTAGGTTTATGCTTATGGATATTTGTAAGTAGAGTTGAGCGGACACCTGGATGTTCGGGTTCGGCCGAACTTCACACTGCCATTAGTAGGCATGTCTGTGATGGCTTTTAAGGGCAAACGAGTGAAACGCTTGTTGATTGGCAGCCCTGCAGCTATTCAACAGGCACGAAAAAATACCCGAACCCGGACTTTTTCTCAAATGTCCGGGTTCGGGACACGGACACCCTAATGTACGGTACCAACCCGAATTTTACAGTTCGGGTTCGCTCAACTCTATTTGTAAGCCATTTCCTAGTGTTTTAGTCTCTTACACCATTGGGCACATGAATTACTAAAATGTGTCATTGAGATAGCAATAATATGTGGGCTTTTACATTTTGGGTACATTTGTAATTTTGGGACATGAATTAGATTATATTGTAATATTATAAATGGTCAATAAAGCCATGCATATAGGTAGACAATTTAAATTAAATTAAATATTTCTTCTGCTTTATGTTATGTTGCACATGTTACACCAGGAGAAATTATTCTGATCCCATGATTTTTAAATGTAATTTTGGAATTAATATATTGCATTAAGCTGTGTTTTGTTTCTGTTTAGTTTTTAAAATGTATTTCTACTCAGCTCTCTCCTGTCCTGCATTAAGTTTTATTTAAACTTTGTAGAAGATGGAATGTATAAATAAAGTATTAATATTGCAGTTTATTTATTTATTTTTTTATTTCTCCTCAGCTCTCTCATGTCCTGTGAACAGTCACTACAATCCATGTGCCAGTGCTTGCCCTGCTACATGTCTGGAACAGAGTATACCAAGCAACTGTAATAAGCCTTGTACTGATGCTTGTGAATGTGATAATGGCTTTGTGCTCAGTGGACACAGTTGCATTCCCATTAGTGAATGTGGTTGCTTTTTCGATGACAAATACTATCAGGTTAGCACTTTGGTCTTCCATAATTGCAATCAAATAATATTTAAATCTTTTACTTAGGCAAAATATATGAAGCTAGTCAAGATGAATACATTGATTCATGAGCTGAGAATCAACTCATATTGAACCCATTTGTTGACAGTTGACAGATCATGCCATGTTTGCCTGTGCCAGCTGCACGGTTTTTGGTTTGTTCTTCCATGGTTCAATGCATTCTTGCCAAACCTCTATCACACCTGTAAATTAAAAAGCATATTAGCATGATATGGTGTATATTTTTTGTGTTCTTGATCATGTCCAGCAAAAGCAGAGGTTAAAGTATCAGAAGCAGCATTTACAATGCAAATTGTACCTCACGGGTGTTAGTTCTATTTTAATGTAATGTATTTATTTTTTGTGTTATTCTTCCTTTAAACACGATTTGCTGATCAGAAAATTAACAATTTAAAGACCAACTCTGGGCAAATTTTTTTTTTTAATAAAATGGTTCTTCAGTTATTGCATAAAAAAATACAAGTTAGGCTGTGATACTTACCTCCAAGACAGAGTTGTCCATAGTATCACGCAACCCAAAAGACAGAGGAGTCTACTGTAAGGCTGGGTTCACACCATTGCAGTGCGAACTCCAGCCTGTTTGCTGTTGAGAAGGGGCAGAGCTGCCGTTTGGCGGTTCCTGTCTATTCTCGCAGTGCATTGGCTGCTCGGGGGGTGGGGGGGAGGGGAGATGCAGCAAGGAGGGGGAAAGAACCCCATAGAATCACTGTTCAGTGTGGAACACATCTGTGCGGCAGATGCGTTCCTATTGAACTTAATAGGCTGGGAATTCGCACCGCATTGCACAGAAAACGCACACGTTTTCTGTGCAATGCGGAGTGCGAATGCACCGTACCTCTGTGAACCTGACACATTGAAAACAATGTGTTTTCAAGTGTCATGCGAATTGGATGCGGTGTAAAGTTTGAACCCAGCCTAAATGTAGATGGCAGTGAACCTACTCCCTAAACAAGCATCGCCAAGATGCCTGCCATGTACCTGGTCAGAGAGCCTAAGATGATAAAGGTGGTCTCTCTTACTGCTCCAATCCAAACATTTCTAGATAGGGAGCAAGGGAGTGTGGCAGTGTTGTTGTCAGAAATTTTGAAATTGTGATCATCTTATGGCTGAAAGTAATGAGGAGCTTTAGGACACTGGTGAGATGAGGTCAAGATACAAGCCAAAGTCAGCAAGAGGTGGGTAGTGCAGTGCCTACTCAGCAGCCAGAGACAAGGTCTGGAATAGGTTGGATCAGCAACTTGCAGACAGCAAAGTTGCAAAGAAGTTTCAAGAACAAGCCTGATCCCTATCAGGAAACAACAGGGTAGGGATGCATGTCACAGAAGTGGAAGTGCTTCAGAAGACCTTTAAGTGCTGAGGCCTGGCTCAGCTAAAATAGCCTGCTTGGTATCACTGTGAGCAATGAGCATGAATGCACATGCTACGAGGGAACACACATGTGCCTGAGCAGAGCCATGTGGCCATAAAATTGCTCAGGTGCTCAAGTAGGATTCTGGCTCTACATGTTGTTACAACCTTTCTGACATTCACTGCATTCACTATGTAATAGTCCAGAGAGCGGTGCTGACAAGCTCACAGCATCATTGTGGACAACCATTGCTAGGTGGAGACCAATATTGTATAAGTTTAAAAAAATTACATAAATACTGCTGGAGGGAAGGGGGTTTTGGGAGACACGTGGCTGAGCCCAGAGTTGGGCTTAAATAAAGGAACAAAACTGAGATTTTTAGCAAAGTATCTTGCCTGAAAGTATTGCTCTGCCTTTGTTTGCACCAACCAGTAAATCAGAAATTATATAATTGTATATAAATACTTATTTCATATATCTTTTCCTTATGTTTCCCTTTTTCTTTTTTTTTCTTTTTTTTACTATTTTTGCCTAAAAAAGTACCTTTAATATTTTAGTGGCCGTTAATTACATTACTCCCTGTTCACTACTGTGTTTATTTTTATTATTATGGTTGTTATTATTATCATTACTAGTGTTGAGCGCACCCGGACTGTGACGTTCGGGTCCGTACCGAACTTTGGGGTGTCCGGGACCCGGACCCGAACACGGATGTTTCAAAAAACGTTTGGGTTCGGGTTCTGGTAGTTGATCACGTATGTTGAATAGCTGCAGGGCAGCCAATCAACAAGCGTTTCACTGGTTTGCCCTTAGAAGCCATCACAGCCATGCCTACTAATGGCATGGCTGTGATTGGCCAGTGCATCATGTGACCCAGCCTCTATATGAGGCTGGAGTCACAGTGCTGCATGTCACATGCTCTTGGGTTAGTGTAGGGAGAGGATGCTGCCGGCGTTTTTGTGAGGGACAGATTGCAGACATTTTAACATCTGATCCTGCATCCTGAGATTACTACTACTGTTGCTCTGAGGGACAGATTGCAGAAATGTGAGATTTCACATACTGCTGCTTTGAGTAACAGATTGCAGATTAAACTCTGCATAACACAACGATCTCTACGATCGTACACAACGAACAGATTGTGGGAGTAATTTGAGATTTCACATACTGCTGCTTTGAGTGACAGATTGCAGATCAAACCCTTCATAACACAAAGATCGTTACAATCGTTCACAACGATCAGATTGTGGGAGTAATTTGAGATTTCACATACTGCTGCTTTGAGTGATCTGACTGCACTAGGTAGAGGCTTCTGCTTAGAGGGACAGATTATTGTTCAAAAATCATCTCCTAGTTCTAAAGGGAGAGGTTCTAGCTGCAGCTGTAAGTGACACATTATTGTTCAAAAATCATCTCCTAGTTTATTTGATTCTAATTTATTTTCCCTATCCCCATTTGCCCTACTCTTATCCCCATTTTACTTCCATTTGCAGCCCTCTAGCACTTGCCAGGACTTTGTTACAGCCATTTTTGTGCCTAAAAGTTCGGGTCCCCATTGACTTCAATGGGGTTCAGGGTCCGGGATAAAGTTCGGGCAATGTTCGGTGCCGAACCCAGACTTTTTCCCAAAGTTCGTTTAGACCCACAGAACCCTAATGTTCAGGTGTTCGCTCAACTGTAATCATTACTATTTATTCTTACTTCAGAACATGTAAGCTATGGCCTTTCCATGTGCAAAAGCAAAATTCCAGCGCCCCTCAATCTAGTATCCTCCACCTAGTATATAAAATAACATCAAGCCAACTAATATAAAAGATAACACCAAGAACAGAAAGTGTATGGGCAGCATTAGAATCATAATAAATGTAGATGTAGTCAATGCTGTTGGCAAAACACCAGCAGGCTTTATATGTCAAACATCTGACATTATCAGTCTGATAATTTATGTATCTGTGCAGTCACGCAGCTGTAACATTATAATAGTGGCTCATTGAGTGTATTGTTTAGTCATCTTTTCCTTATGGCTTCCAATTTTGTCAGAAATATTACACACAATCTGATATTTGGATGAGGATCATGCCATTTATGGGATCATCTTTTGGGAGTGCTTCTGCATTACACAAGCAATAGTTTTTGCCAACAGAGATTTCACAACTTACTGGAGAATTTCAATACAACCTGACCAATATCTCCCTCTTTTTAGTGAGAAGACTCTAATTATATTTTATAGTAATTTCCAAGTAGTAATTGTATGTGTTAGTAATGTAGCACTATATAAAGTGTCGTCTCCTAATTCTCAATTTTTCAGAAAGATGAGGTGTTCTGGCAAGGGCACTGTGAAAGTAACTGTACATGTGAAGAAAACAACCAAGTGAACTGTAAACAGCAGACCTGTGCACCTGATGAAGTTTGTCTAATCCAAAATGGAATTAAAACCTGTGTACTAACAGCCACAAGCACCACCATATCGACTACAACCACAACTACCACAACCATTTCTACTCCTCCATCCACTGTGCCAGGTTTGAGATTTTTAAACAGATGTAATACACCAAGCTCTATGCTCTAAATAGGGTAATATAATTCACTCTATAGTTCAAAGAAGGTAAATACAATACCCATGCAATCACTACTCAGTCACCAGTGCTAGACTAGGATACATGAAGATATTCCCATTGCATATGAAGATCATATTGGAGAGGAAAAGACCCCTATGTCCTATGCAGGGGGGTTGCGATTGTAACCGGGCCCCATGCTCCAGGGGGCCCGTGTGCCTCCCTTGTACACCTGGATAGGAGGGATGGCAGGGGCGGCATTTAGAGGAACAAATCTCCTCCATTTTCCTCCTATTGGAGGAGATTTGTTCCTCTATATGCTGCCCTCCGCTGCCACTCCTATCCAGTTTACTTGTCTTTTGCTTTTCCCAGGGTCCCTGTGTGCTTGCCTGGTCCCCCCACAGAACTGCTGCCTTCCCTCTCTTCTCTCCTGCCAGCTGCTGTAGAAGATGTGCCATAATGGAGAGATGTAAATGGGTCAGAAAATTTGTCATTTACCAGCTCTTTCCTTTTCTGAATGGACAGAATCAGTGATTGGTACCAATTGGTTCACTCATAACTGAAGCATAGTAAACTGTTTTTACTATACTTCCATTTCTGAATGAATGGGAGGCTTGGTACTCAACTATTCCTGTCCATTCATACTGTGCAGCTGAGGTTACACAGATGGAGATTGAGGGCTGAGGTTTGTTTAGACCCCTGATATCTCATCTAAGCTCCCCAACAGAGCTCCTAAAAAAAAGTTTTAAAAAATAATAAAAATAAAATTGTAAAAGAAATAAAATGAAATGGTAAAAAAAGAATACAATTAAAATTAAAAACTACTGACACCAGTTAGGGAACTATCAGGATTGCAAAGGTTGCAATTGTGACCGGGCCCTGACATTTCACCACCATGGGGAGGCCCGAAGATGGCAGAAAGGGGGCCCGCTCCAGAACTTGTGAAAGGGTGCTGCTGCGGGACCATAATAAAGGGATCCACAATGGGAGTAAAAGGCCCCAGGATCAGCGAGAAGAGGGAAGGGCCCTGGCCAGGTGTCAGGGGGGCCCTTTGTAATTTCTTACACCGGGGCCCTGAAGGTTCTAGTTACGCCTCTGGTCCTATGTCATAGGAGCCATTTCCTCTCCAAGATAGAGGCAAACACATGAGGCTCCCTTTCTCCCACCGATCCTCACGGCATGCTCGCTCCTTCCACCTAAGGGACACAATAAGAACACATATGGACCATTGCATGTAATGAGGAAGTTGGTGACAGCAGATTATAGGATGACCATTGTTATGTTTTTATTCACATATTTTTAGAGCTTGCGCTGTAATCCCATTTTCCTGAAAAAAGCGGGCTTTTGTACACATGAAATGCACCTGCATTGAACTGAAGTTGCAGTGAGCTAATCACCACCCGGCTGCAGTAGGGTGATGATTTATTCACAAAAGTGTTATAGCAACCTTGTTTTTTTAGTATGGTCAATGTAATTGACATTTTTTTAACCACTTCAGCCACAGAAGGATTTACCCACTACCTGACCAGAGCACAATTTGAGATACGACACGACGCCGCTTTAACCGACAATTGAGCGGTCGTGAGACATTGTACCCAAAAAAATATATGTCCTTTTTTCCCACAAATAGAGCTTTCTTTTGGTGGTATTTGATCACCTCTGCGGTTTTTATTTTTTGCACTATAAACAAAAAAAGAGCGACAATTTTGAAAAAAAAAAAACAATATTTGGGACCACTGACATTTATACAACGATCAGAGCTAAAAATAGCCACTGATTACTGTATAAATTTCACTGGCAGGTAAGGGGTTAACACTAGGGGTGATGAAAGGGTTAACTGTGTTCCCCCTGTGGTGTTTCTAAATGTATGGGGGCTAGGATGACTGGGGGAGGAGAGAGATCGCTGTTCCCAAACACAGGGAACATACAATCACTTTCCTCTTCCCTGTCAGAACGGGGATCTGTGTGTTTACATACACAGTTCCCCATTCTGCCATGTCTCGGGAGCGATCGCGGGTGGCTGGCGGATATCAAGTCCGCCCCACCAACTGATTGGCTCCCCCGCCAGCCAGTGAGCATGCGAGCGTGCCCCTAATAGCACGTGCTCACACCACATGTTACTGCACCTATACGGGGATTTGTGGAAACGAGCCGATCTGCCGCCATATAATGACGGCGACTGGTTGACAAGTGGTTAGTCTTGTGCAATAAAACTTTTTTGACATTTTATCTTATAAGTACCAGTAAAGTCATTCATTTAGTAGTTAGGCTTTTTGTATATGGGATTGATTTATGGACTTTTTATTTTTTTATTGTGTTTACTAGGAATGGCGGCGGTTAGCAATTATTAGCAGGACTGCGACATTACGGCAATCAAATCTGACACTAAGTGACACTTTTTGCGGTCCAGTGACGCATACTAAAAAAAATGCATTGACACTGTATAAAGACACTGGCAGGGAAGGGATTAACACCAGGGGCAATGAAAGGGTTAACTGTGTTTCCTGGGTGTGTTTTCTTACTTTGTGGGGGATGGACTGACTTGAGGAAGAGACACATCTGTGTTCCTGATTAGCAGGAATTACAGATCTCTCTCTTCCTGTCTGACAGAAGGACAGTCTGCCTTGTTTACATAGGCAGACTGCCGTTCTGTCTCCCTAGTAAACAATCGCGCGTCACAATGGCCATCGTGGCCACTGGACCTGCTGATTGGCTCCTGCTGTGTCCAATTATAGTGGTTGTAAAGCCTGAAAAAAAAAAGAAAAAGGGAAAAAAACCTGCAAGACAAAGGCATAATGAGCTAGTATGTATCACATACTAGCTCATTATGAAATCTTACCTTAGATCGACGCTGAGGCAACAGTCCCTGAGCATAGCTGTGACTGGCGCAATGTCTGCTGAGGCTTCTTGCAGGCTCCAGCGCTGTGATTGGCCGGAGCCACGATGACGTCACTCCCATGCATGCGGGAAAAACCGGGACCTTCAGGCCATTTCTTCAGTACGCACGTGCCGATGACATCAGCACATGCAGATACAGTGCATCTCTCCTAAACTGTGCAGTGTTTTTTTGACAAAATAAAAATGTTATTTGTTAAATGCTAAACCAACCTGTGTCCTAAAGATTCAGACAAAAGTTTGTAGAAACTTATTGTTGTTTCTAATCTTTTCTTAGGATACTGTGAGGTTAGTGGAGACCCTCATTACTACACCTTTGACAATCAGGTTCACCATTTTATGGGCACTTGCACCTATACATTATCTAAACTCTGTGAAGTTGAGGGACATCTGACAGAATTCAATGTTAAAGCAGCCAATGAGCGCCGAGGAGGGAACACCAGGGTGTCTTATGTCAAGTATGTTAATATTAATGTACATGGACACAGTATCACACTAGAGTGGAACAGAGATGTCAAGGTGGGTATAAAACATTTAAAACATTATCAAATTGTAACTGATATTTGATCTTCTTTGATTCTTTTTTCATAAACTTTTTTTTATATAAAATGTTGAATCCAGGTGGACAACAATGTGGTAACCTTACCAGTATCCCTATATCCAGACATTAACATCTTCCTTAGTGGACATGATGTACTGGTGACAACAGCATTTGGAGTAAGTGTACAGTTTGATGGAAACCATAGAGTGGTGGTGACTATTCCAGGAGAATATGCCAACAAAGTGTGTGGAATCTGTGGAAACTTTAATGGAAACCAAGCTGATGACTTCCTCAACCCAGATGGTGAATTAGAGCCAGACTCTAACAGTCTTGGCAACAGCTGGCAGGTGGACACTAACACAAGGTAATCACATAATCATTATAGTATTGCCATGTTATTCCGTTGCAATAGGTCTTTCCAAAATATGTAAAGGTGGGAATTCATATCAGTTAACTTTCCAATAATGAAACAATCCAATCCAATACAAATGGAACAAGGTGTAATTGCAGTTGAGAATAACATAATCAAAACTGTCAGGTGGACTATGACACAAGGTAATCACATCTGAACTATCATAAATTCATAGGTAAATATATGTTAATCCATTTCTGCAGGCAGCAAGTCTCTGTGCATATTTTAGAGATGATTATTGTGGATTACCCCTTCCACACATTCAATGTGGATGGGGCAATTATTCCTGCTGTGCTATTGTATTCTGCCAGTACGGAGCCTTCCCGCCAGCAGAATACAATGATCAGTGCTGCCAGCTACAGCTCGTTGCCCTAACCTTTGTAGAAAAAACTGACAGGCTGGTTGTTGGTATAAATTGATTGATAGATCAACTTGACTACAACCAGAATACCTATACATGGATTGAAATTCAGCTGGCTGAACTGGCCGAATCTCAATCCATGTATGGCTGACTATACATATGCGAAACAAAAGAAAAAAGTGAGGAGAAGAATGAGGCAGCATTGGAGATGACAGAGAAAGGGGAAACACAAGACGAGATGCAGAATCTGACACCATTAATGTGGTAGTGATGGGAGAAGATAGGATATTGAAGAAGTGTAAACCAGAAAAAAGTTGGAATAAATAAAAAAAAAAGTCAGTAAAAAAATTGTAAAAAAACAACATGGGGTCCCCCCAGTCAATACCAGACCCTTATCTGAGCATACAGCCTGGCAGGTCAGGAAAGGAGGGGGGCGAGTGAGTGCCCCCCTCCTGAACCATACCATCAACATGGGGGGGTGCTTTGGGGCAGAGACAGTTTTTGACAATTCCTTTATTAAAGAATAAAAAAAGTGTCCCCCGATCTAAATCCATTGTCATTCACACCACACACCAAAGGGTCTGGTATGGACTGAGGGGACCCCACGCCATATTTTTTTTGGCGGCCATTGAAAAACTTTATGTCACACCGTATTTGCGCAGCGGTCTTACAAGCGGGTTTTCTTCTTTGAAAGATTTCGGCTTAAAAAATAAGACAACAGTAAAGTTATGCCATTTTTTTCCATATTGTGAAAGATAATGTTATGCTGAGTAAAATGATATCCATGTCATGCTTCAAAATTGCATCCGCTCACGGAATGGCGACAAACTTTGCAACATAAAAATCTCCATTGGCGATGTTTCTACAGGTTAGCAGTTTTGAGTTACAGAGGAGGTCTAGTGCTAAAATGATTGCTCTCGCTCTAACAATCGCGGCAATACCTCACATGTGTGGTTTGAACACCGTTTTCATATGTGGGCGGGACTTATGTATGCGTTTGCTTCTGCACGCGAGCTCACGGGCACAAGAAAGCTTTAAATGTTTTTTTTTTATTATTATTTATTTTACTTTTTAATTTTTATTTTTACACTGTTCTTTTTTAAAAAAATGTATCACTTTTAGTCCTATTACAAGAAATGTAAACATTCCTTGTAATCAGAGGCGTAACTAGAACCTTCAGGGCCCCGGTGCAGGAAATTATGAAGGGCCCCCTGACCCCTGGCCAGGGCCCTTCCCTCTTCCCACTGATCCTGGGGCCCTTTACTCCCATCGTGGGTCCCTTTATTACGGTACTGCAGTGGGGCCCTTTCACAAGTTCTGCAGCAGGCCCCAGGGGGACCAGGGAAGCACACAGGGGCCCTGGGAACAGCAGAAGACAAGTAAACTGGATAGAGGAAAATGGAGGAGATGGGGTCCTCTAAATGCCACCCCCGCCATCCCTCCTATTCAGGTGTACAAGGGAGGCACATGGGCCCCCTGGACCATGGGGCCCGGTTGCAATTGCAACCCCTATCGTTACGCCCCTGCTTGTAATAGAAAAAAGCATGACAGGACCTCTTAAATATGAGATCTGGGGTCAAAAAGACCTCACATCTCATATTTACAGTAAAATGCAAAAAAAAAAAAATTTTGAAAAAAATGACAATGCAAGAAAAAAAATTGGCCCTTTAAGAGCATTGGGCGGTGACTTGTGAGGTCACTTCCGTCCTGCCATGCTTTGGAGCCGAGTGACACTGGGGGGGGGGGAGGAACCGATCATCTCCGCCGCTGCCGGCAGGTAAGGTAAGTGGCGGAGATGACCGGAAACCGCCGCTGATAAAAGTGATCTCGCAGCGAATCCACAGCTGAGACTACTTTTATCTTGTGCAGAATCGCCGGCTGTAAAAAAAGATACCGGGGTTATGGTAGCTATCTGTTACCACAGCAACGGTATTCCACTTCAAACGGCCACCGTATAATGACGGTGGGCGGTCTTGAAGTGGTTAAATGTGATTTGACAGTTTTTTTTTTTTTGCTTTAGAAATGTAATTTTTGCTGCAGCATGTTCTATGCATGCTACAAATGCGCCACTTTACAGGCAGACTAATGCCCCCCGGCTCTATTTTTTTTGTTTGTTGCACTTTAAGCATCATTATAATCACTGCTCCTGAAAAAAATTATTGTTCTTAAAAATTGTTTTTGCATTGATACATGTCCCCCAGAGCAGTGCCTGGCCCCCATACCTCTTTTATGGCCAATTACTTGCATATAAGCCTTCAAAATAGGCACTTTTTATTTTTCCTGTTCGACACCCATAGACTTCAATGGGATTTGCTGTTTGGGTTAGAAATTCTCCCATTCTGGAGTTCTGTGGCAAACTAAACAGAGGGGTGTTCAGCCCATCTGTATTGAAGACCAGTCACACAACCATAATCTACAAATTACCAATTCTGCCCACGGTTTAGGTAAAACAAAGGTTTGAAATATATTACATTTGTCAACAAAAACAATGAGTTTAAATATAAAGCATCTAGTAGCGGAACACCTCTTGTGACTATATAAAAGTCACAGTGGAAGTGACACATCCATGATAATAATGGTCACTATTTTCTGGTTTACCCCTGTTCAAGCTCTCATTTAGGCAACCTCAGTACCATACTTCTAATGATGTCTGTTTTTTCCATCTCCCCTTTGTGTTTTCTCCTCCTTTGTAACCTCTACTTGTACCAGATCCTTCCCTTTTTTTATTATTTGACTCTTTTTTTCTAAGTACTTCAGCACCTGTCACAGATCACTGACATTACTGAACACTGGTTGTGCTTCTATAGCTTCCCCTATTCTGTTCATAAAAACTTTGCCCATAACAGATAAAAACTCAATAGAGGATTTTGATCCAATGCTTATCTTCAATTGAATGCCACTTCCTACAGAAAGTTCTCTTTTCTGCTGGATAGCACTCCTCTTTGGGGTTGAATGATGGCCAACATCTCTCAACCCATTTTCTCTAAGCCCAGGCTTTCAAGGAGATCCCCTTCCTGGATGTGCATGATCAAGCTGTCCTGGGCTCACAATACTACTGCACTGAACAGCACTCACATTTTGTTGCATTCATTGCAACAATAAATACTATACAGCTTTGCTACTGGACTACAAGATGAAGGGACCAACACATCACCAGTCCTGCTAGAAAACTGCTGAATGTAAGGTATGAACGAAGTGTTTTTATGGAACATAGGGGCTGAGGGCAAGGGAAGGAGGTTGGAATTGGTGAGTCTGTAAAAAATGGAGCTGTGCCTTTTAATAGTGCATTTTTTCATACAAAAGATCTACTACCACACCCTTGTTATCTAAACCTTGATTAGGTAACTTTTTGGTTTAATATTTTTCACAGAAGCTGTTTAAGTGTCTACATTTTTTTGTTTACAATCTATTTTTATTAATGAATGAAAAAATGGTACAAATGACTCAAAGGGTTAAAGTTATACAAATTGTCATAAAGAGCTGCAGACCCTGTCGCTTCCAAAGGTGAAAGGGGGCCTGGGGTTCCCCGACTTGTTTAATTATTTTAGAACTGCACACCTCTCACGGGTGGTGGACGGGCACTGTAATGCTGACTCTAAATAGTGGGTGACAATGGAAATTGAAGAGACCTCCCTGCCCCTCTTATCCTCACCTTGGCTCCAGTCACGGCCCCCGGAGGACATGAGAAAGCATCCATTAATCGGGGCAACGCTAGAGATGGTGGGAGTGATTTTACACTCTTCGGACCTCGCCCCACTTCCATCACTGATGACTCCAGACTTCATTCCGGGCCTGATGAGTAGAGGGGTGCGGAGGTTAGCGAGACAAGGGAAATCACGAGTGGACTGCCCTCTCTGGCAAACATAGCTGAGCTGCTGGACCCCCCAATCAATAACCTAAGTTCTTACCAAGTTAAACACTTTTTGCAGTCCCTACAGAGGGCCCGCTATGAACCCCGTGACCTCACCCCCTTCGAGACTCTCTGTAAGCCAGGGGAACCTGTCAGGCATACCTTGGCTCTCTTATATGGGTCTCTGTCGGCTTCCGCTGGGGAGCCGTCCCGACCTTCGTTCGGCGCTGGGAGAGGGACCTAGACAGGCAATTCGCACCCTCACAGGTTGACAAAATACTCCTTTTGGCGCACAGATCATCTTTGGCGAGCCAGTACCAGGAGATGGGGTATAAGAGCCTCACCTGATGGTACAGCGAGCCTCGGGTGCTCCACCAGATGAATAGATCCACTCCAGACGTGTGCTGATGGTGTGATGAGGAGGGGGGCACGATCCTTCAAATATTTTGGTCCTGACCCGCCTTACAACCCTTCTGGGAGGAGGTGATAGCCACCATCAACAGCCTAATGGAGGTCGAGCTAGAAAGCGACCCGGCCGCTTCTCTTCTTCACTTGACGGAGATGCCTCTTCGGAAATATAAGAAAACCCTTATGATGCAGCTGCTCAACACGGCAAGGGCATGCATGCCGGCATTGTGGAAACAGACTCAGCCCCCGACCAGGGTTAACCACATTCACCGAATGGAGGAGCTGACCCTCCTTATCCAACATGGAGGAACAGTTAAGAGAGGAATGGAGACCCTGGAGATACTTTACTGGAACGGAGGCCTGTCTGCGAGAAGTAGCTTGACTCACTTTATCACTACAGTCTATCTTGCATAACCCCGATGGGTTTACAATTTCTGAGTGTAGATGACCTATGTGCTCCCTTTGACGTGAGAACCCATGCCCCCCTTCCCCCTTTTTTTTTTTACTTCCCCCTTCCCTCCCCCTGTGCCCCCTTCCTTTTTCAAATTTTTCCTCTCCTTTCTGTATTCTTGGTTCTGATTGATTTGTTTCTATGTGATAGGTAACAACTGAAGATTACCGCAGAAAATTTTAGTGTTCCAGACGGAGGGTCGGCTCCCGGGAGTTGCTCATGGCAGCACCGGGCTCAGGCGGGCTGCTGGTTGTGTTGGGGGGGGACTCCCGGGCTCACACCACCCTCCAAGCTGTTTTTTTCAGTTTACAATGTGCAGATCCATTATCTCCGGACCGGGGACAGGCAAGCCCTCGGTCACCTACTGGAAGTATTGATCAACGTTGTAGCATAATCACGATGTAATTGTTCTTGCGCTCTCGAAGCTTTAATGCTGTCTTACCAACACAATCTCTTTTGTTTTGATATTTGTGATGCACATCAATACAATGCAGTATTTGTATCTGTTGGAACACGTTGACTCAATAAAAGAATTAAAGAAAAAAAAATTGTCATAAAGAAAATAAGACACTTTTAAGAAGAACAATCAATTCACTATACAAATAGCAGCCATATTGGCCCTATCGTCACAGAACAATATAAATGTGAAACAAAGCATGAGATGTATCAAAGAACAAAAAGAAAAAAGCATGAAATAAGTGGCTTAATCTATGGTACTATTACTATAAAAAAGGTTATGACACAAAGAAATGGCAGGATGCCTTCCAAGCACTGCATTTGGTATCAAAGAGGTGTGTTGTAGCAAATAGCATGTGATGTATTCATTAATCAACATTACAGAGTCCACTCTGTCAATAATAAGAGTAAAAGGTACAATTGCGGACTTCCATTGAAGTGCTATCGCCCAAATTGTTGCAACACACAGACATTCTTCCTTGCGTGTGGCCCCAAGAATAGAATTAATAAGCACATAGAAAGCGTTAATTGAAGTGGATTACCCAACATTCTAGTAGCTATCTCAGTAACCTCACGTCACACTGGCTGTAACACCTCACATGGCCAGAATATATGATATAGTGTTCTTTGAGTAGGACATCCCAATCCTGTGCGTTGTAGTTTAAAATCCTTTCCCCATTTGCACTTATAAGAAAGGGAGCTAAAGTGTTGACTAAGGAACTATAAATGTCAAAAATTAAACCCTTTTGTCTGGGAGAGGAACCACAAAGAACCACAAATAAGTTCATAGAAGGATTTAAGAGAGGTAGGAGTAAGATGCATACAAGTGAATCTGAAGGTAATGTAGAGATTCCTGTTGAGAGATGTCCATCCATTGACAGAACTTTTCAAACGAGATGAAAGCTAACCCATGTTGAAATGTGGCTAATTTAACTAGAGTATTGGCTTTCCACCAGGAAAACTATTGATCTACAAAAAAAAAGGAAAAGAAGGGTCACCTAGAAAGGAAGTCAATGGCGAGGCTGGAAAGGCCAGACCAAACTTAATTTTGTAACTGGACCACTGGTAAAGGGAATGGGAGATCAAAGTATTATAAGAGGCCATTGCCTTGTATGATACAGTATAGAAGATGACCATAAGATACCTGGGAGGTAGTATGGATGTGCTGAGCATGCCTCAAAATGGATCCATGGAACTTTGAAGTGATCAATATGCCACTGGGCCAGTTGAGATAATCTGGCAGCCAGAAAACATAGCCAAAAATTGGGGAGGCCTAGACCTCCTCGACATGGAGAGTGATAAAAGAATATTTTGAGAACATAGGACATTTGTCCTGTCAAACAAATCTATTAATATCACTTTGCAACTTGTCCATGAACTGTTTAGGTATTATAATAGAGAGTGCCCAGAACAGGTACAGGAGTTTGGGTAATACAGTTATCTTAATTGCGTAATTGCATAATTTAAGTGTGTTATGAAGACATATTCCACAGGTAGATAATTGTACTGGAAGAGGGAAGAGATGTGAGGGATCAAATGCCCTCCAAGGTATGGTAAAGACTGTGTAACCAAATGGAATGGAAACTGTCTTTTTAGAATGTGTACAAGTGTATCTCTGTGCTACCCAAGTATAAATAAAATGAAACAATTGCTGTGATGATCAACATGAGTGGCCTCCTGGCTAGATAGATTATGAAAAACAATAATATAATAATGTTGATAGATGAGCTGCTGCATCCACCCAAAAGTGTTCCGACAATATGCAAACAGTATAATAATGTGAAAATTGGTGTTGCGCAGGCTCTTGAAGTATATCACAGAATTCAGTGCTATATAAATCTGCCAGTAAAGTAAAATAAATCAGTGTTTCATATAGTGTAGTCCATTGCAGAAAAATATAAAATAATGCAATAAATAATAGTTCATTCTCCAATGGTGAGATGCCAAATATAATCAAAATTTTCCCAATAAAGTGCTGTTTTTGTGCATATATACAGTTGAATCAGGGTGCTTTCACCTCCTTGTGTCACCTCTATGCTCCCAGAACCCTTACTATAAAAGGCAATAATATAAGCTTTATGGCTGTAGTGTTGGTGTAATGTTACATCAACCTTGGCTTGTTCCAGAGTATCTACGTGATCCCTTGGTGATGGTCCCTTTTAGGCGCCCTTCACACTTGTGCGACCTGAAAGTCGCGTGATTTTGCCGTTATTTTTTGCCGCAATTTTGCCATGACTTGAAGCAATGTCTGTGTAATCTTGAGGTCTATGGACCTCAAGTCTCAACAAAGTCTGACCAAAGTAGTGCAGGCACTACTTTGAAGTTGCTATAACTTGAAGTCGCGCAGATATGAATAGTACTCATTGGAAATCATGGAGTACGACTTGTCATGCAACTTTGCAGTCCCAGGTCGCAGGACAAGTCACACAAATGTGAAAGGGGCCTAAGACTCCTACTCCCACGCTCAATCCTCATGTTAGGGTAAAAGAAAGTGAACCCCCATGGTGTAATATTTTAAAACCATACATTTTATTAAAATAACAACTCTTTCATGTAAAAAACGCTTTGTACTGTGTAAAGCCAGTCAATTGCCAGTCTCTTGCATCACTTCCGGTCGAGGATGCCCTACACGTTGTCACATCACGTGACTTCATCAGTATGCGGTAGATTGTACCCCTATTCATTCGAAAAAAAAAGGGTCACACAAATACAGAAAAAACACAAACAGTTTTTGACAATTGCTTTATTAAAAATCCAGAAAATAATGTCCCCCTGATGTAGATACATTGTCAATCACGCCAAGTAACAAACCAAATATATATTAAAAAAAAGCCCTGCGCTCATCGATGGCTAACCGCCGACTGCCTGCTCCTCTATCTGACAGTTCTTAAATAGGTAAGGGGTGGGGCCATCTGACAACATCACCTGGTGGCCCCATCCCTTTGTGATGTCACTGACAGAACTTCGATCTACCTATTTAAACAAGGCAGATCGCCATTCTAACAGGAGTGAAGAGATGGAATTTGTGTAAATAAATTCCATCTCTTCCCTTGGTAAAAGCACCTTCCACAGTACACATAAACACTGGTTAAGCACACAGTTAACCCTTTGATCACCCCTGATGTTAACCCTTTCCAAGCCAGTGTCATTAGTACAGTTACAGTAAATATTATTTTAGCACTGATCACTGTATTAGTGTCACTGGTCCCAAAAAGTGTAAAAAGTGTCAGTTTGTCAGAATACCTGCCGCAATATTGTAGTCCCGCTGTAAGTCGCTGATCGCCGCTGTTCTTTGTAAAAAAAATAAATAAATAAAAATATCCCATAGTTTGTAGACGCTATCATTTTTGAGCAATAATTATACGCTTATTGGGATTGTTTTTACCAAAAATATGTTGCAGAATACATATTGGCCTAAAGTCATGAAGAAATTAGTTTTTTTTCATATTGTTTATAGCTCAAAAAATAAAAAATGCAGAGGTAATCAAATACCACCAAAAGAAAGCTCTATTTGTGGGGAAAAATGGCCTGGTCAAGAAGGGGGGTAAATCTTCCAGAGGTCAAGTGGTTAAACATTGCATACTAGTTTAATAAAGTCATAACCATGTTAATGTTTATTATAGCTTATTGCTGTTATTATTTATGTTTATTTTAGATGTACACCTGGATCAAAACATGAACCAAGTTGTACTGTGGATGAAAAGAAAACCATTTCCAGCACCAGTTTCTGTGGAATGATTACTGATAAGGAGGGTCCATTCAAAGACTGCCATGGGATTATAAACCCACTGATCTATTTCAACAACTGTGTCTATGACTTGTGTGAACTGAAACTGGATCCATTTGCCTTGTGTGATAGTCTTCAGTCCTATGCACAGTCCTGCCAGTCTCGTGGAGCAACAATAGGTTCCTGGAGGAATGACTTTTTCTGCCGTAAGTACCTGAGAGTGTAAATGAAACTGGTAATAGATACTGCTCCTAATATCTCTGACCTCCTCCTGCATTTATATATACTACACACTGACCTACCTTAGCAATATTTCACATTTTTCCTAAGCTTGCTTTCAGGAACGGTGGTATTAGGGTTTACCTATCATGTTTAGGGCATATCATCTAAGGCAAAGGGTAATATTCAGAGTGCAGCAACCTACCACAAAACAATAGTAATTATTTTAATTGATTTGCCTAATGATCATTTGCTATTTTGACCCTTCTGTGTTCCATATTGGATAAGCACATTACTTGTATGGGCCAAAGTGCACCCCAAATTATTACTTGAAACATGAGGGTTTTTTAAACTTTAAAAGGTGGTTTTATGTGCTTACAAAATGGCAGTAATTTTAATAAATCAAATATGAAAATAGTAGTAGTTTTATGATTAATAAAGGTATATGTCTACAATACAGTGAATGTGCACACATGTGGTAAGCGCTTTTTTTTTTTATACAAGTATATTGCATATGATGTTTATTTTAAATCGGTGTTGCATGTTCTTTACAATTTTTTTACCATTTGTTTGTTCACTTTTTTTATGTTTTACACAGCTCTGAAGTGTTCACCAAACAGCCATTATGAGCAATGTGGAACAGCCTGCCCACCAACTTGTGTCAATCCAGAAGCACTATCAAATTGTAATCTCCCCTGTACAGAATCCTGTGTCTGTGATCCTGGCTATGTCCTGTATGATAAGAGATGTGTCCCAAGCCGCCAGTGTGAATGCTGGGATAATGACAAAAAATATCCTGTAGGCTCAGAGTTCTGGACTGATGATACCTGCTCCAAAAAATGCAGATGTCCCTCAGCTGGAGGCAGTTTAGTTTGCAACTCTGCTTCATGTCCACCTGGAAAATACTGCGGTATAACAAATGGAGTTCCTGGCTGTTTTGATTTCACATTTGGTAATTGTGTAACACGTCATAAAAGGTCCACCTGTACTTCGTCTCAACGTTTGATTTGACGGAGGTCGACTCCCTGTAGACGTAAAAAACCTCGTCCATAGTAGTCAGGTCTTGAGACTCGGATGTCCTATAAAAAACAGTAATAGGGTCGTAAGTGTGACCGCCGAACCCTGTGTAGAGAATAGTATGTCCTGTATCGGTCCTAGTGTCTGTGTCCTAAGACATGTCCCCTCTAATGTTAAACTATCACGAAGACCTAACTGTGTTCAACCACCCGTCCGACAAGGTGTAACGAGTATTACCGACAA
>BLSH010448981.1:10200-27772 GCA_018402905.1 Glandirana rugosa | reverse complement strand
CCAGTGTGAATGCTGGGATAATGACAAAAAATATCCTGTAGGCTCAGAGTTCTGGACTGATGATACCTGCTCCAAAAAATGCAGATGTCCCTCAGCTGGAGGCAGTTTAGTTTGCAACTCTGCTTCATGTCCACCTGGAAAATACTGCGGTATAACAAATGGAGTTCCTGGCTGTTTTGATTTCACATTTGGTAATTGTGTAACATGGGGTGATCCTCATTATGTCACCTTTGATAAGGAAATTCATCATTTTATGGGAATATGCACATATACTCTTTCCAAGCTTTGTACCAATGGCACATCTCTGCCATATTTTAACATTGAAGCAAAAAATGAGCATCGCTATGGGAACCCAACAGTATCATATATACAGAAAGTTATGGTGGATGTCTATAATCATAAAATAACAATTGTTAAAGCCGAGCTTAGCCGAGTTTTGGTAAGATATTTGAAATATTTAGACATCTCTTTCATAAAGTTAAAATCATATTTAGTTGCTTTAATCAAACATTGATGTTTATTATTGGTTAACAGGTGGATGGTATCTGGATAAATCTCCCAGTACTCTTGGTCAATGGATCTCTGACTGTGAAGCAAAGTGGTCGATATGTTGTTCTGGAGACTGACTTCCATCTCACTGTGTCTTATGACGTTGACCATACAGTGGATGTAAAGATCCCAACTATGTATTTCAGTCAAATATGTGGAATGTGTGGCAACTTTAATGGCATCCAGCAGGATGACTATTTGATGCCCAATGGACAGTTAGCTCAGAACTCTAACCAGCTGGGAGATAGTTGGAAAGTGGAATATGTTGATCCATTATGTAACTCAATTGTTCCTACACCTCCATCACCATGTCCATCAGAGACAAAAGAACTCTATTCAAATAATCAGTTCTGTGGTTTGTTAACCAGTAAAGATGGTCCTTTCAAGGCTTGTCACTCAGTAATCAACCCAAATCACTTTTTTGACAGCTGTGTTTTCGATCTGTGTGCTCTTGGTGCTGGCAGTTTATGTAAAGCATATGAAGCATATGCTGATACCTGTCAAAGGGCAGGAGTTAAACTTGCTTGGAGAAACTCTACTTTCTGTCGTAAGTACATTTTGTTCCATAGTATAAAACCGTGTTTGATCAAATAGTTATATATAGATCTATTTAGCCTTTCTTCTCTTGGATGAGCAATGGACGTATTATTTAATTCCATTAATTTGTGATTGAATTACAAGGAATCTCTGCTTTATTGTAGGTTATGCTTATGAATATTTGTAAGTCATTGCCTGGTGTTTTAGGCTGGCCATACATGGATCCAATTTCTTTCCTGCAACCCATTCACTCGATTACCCTAAGAGATTCATAACGTCTATGTTGCATTGGTTGCTTACACCATGAGAGGCATGAATGAATAGAATGTTTTATTGATATAGGAATAATGTGTGGGCTTATATGTTGTCGTTTTGGGGCATGAATTAGATTATATTGTGATATCATAAATGATCAATAAAGCCATGCATATATGTAGACAATTTTAATTAAATAAAACATTTCTCCTGCCTTATGCTAAGTTAGGAAAGGTGCACCAGGAGTAGGAAAAATTATGCAGACCCCATGATTTTTAAATGTAGTTTTTGAAATTAGAATAATGCATTAAGTTTTATTTAAACTTTGTAGCAGATGGAATATATTAATAAAGTATTAATATTGCAGTTTATTTAGTTATTTTTTTTATTTCTCCTCAGCTCTCTCATGTCCTGTGAACAGTCAATACAATCCATGTGCCAGTGCTTGCCCTGCTACATGCCTGGACCAGAGAATACCAAGCAATTGTAATAAACCTTGTACCGATGCTTGTGAATGTGATAATGGCTTTGTGTTCAGTGGACAAAGTTGCATTCCCATTAGTGAATGCGGTTGCTTTTTCAATGGCAAATACTATCAGGTCAGCACTTTGGACTTCCATAATTGCATTATCTTTGTTACAATCTTTGAACATGATTTGCTGAGCTGCAGTGGTGGCTGGTGGGTCTTTTTTGGGGTGGCAGCAAACAACCACCCGCCCGGTTGATTTGCGGCACCCCCTGTCACTTAACCCATCTAAGTTGCGGCCGGGCGACAGGTGGGTTTCGGGCTCCTATGGACTGGTTGCAGGCTCTTACAGGCGGTGGGCACAGAGGGTGTGTTGCGGGCTCCTGCGGGCAGGGGCTCCTGTGTCCTCTCCTCCTCTTCTGCATCACGGCAGCTTCTGCGGCTCCTGTGTCCTCCTCCTCCTCCTAGACATCCAATAGGATCAGTTTGGTGCACAACTGGGTGGGATTGGGGCGCAGAGCCCACCCTTTTTTGAAGCCTATTAGAGCCTCTGACTCTAATCACATGCTTCAAAAAAACACACCCCACCATTGAAATCCATGTGTCTGGCACCCTGTATGTAAATCAGGGGGCCAGACGCATGGATGGGGGGGCGGCACCCGTGCACCCCTAATGGATGAGCTGCCACTGCTGAGCTGTCTTCTGTCATACACGCCAACATGTAATGGGAAAATAAAGTGTTAGGATCTCCTAGGAATAAAATCATAAAATTAAGCATTTAAAGACCAAATTATTATTTTTAAATAAATAATAATGGTTCCTCAGGCATTGCATAAAATAAAATACAGTTTAGGCTGCAGTACTCGCCTTCAAGACAGAGTTGTTCACTGCAGTAATCTTATTTCATGACTAGATGTCCTCATTCTTCCAGATTTAATGATACCCGGCATCACTCAACCCAGAAGACTGTGAAGTCTACTGTAAATGTAAATGGCAGTGGTCTCACTCCCTAAATGAGCATTGCCAAGATATCTGCCATGTACCTGGTCAGGGAGCCTGAGTAGACAAGGATGGTCTCTCCTACTACTCCAATCCAAACACTCTTAGATTCCTAGATAGGAAGACAGGGAGTGTGGTGGTGGAGGAATTTTGAGATTGCAATCATTTTATGGCTTAAATTAATGAGGAGCTGTAAGAGGCTAGTGAGATGAGGTCAAGATACAAGCCAAAGTCAGCAACAGGTGGGCAGTGCAATGCCTAGTCAGCAGCCAGAGACAGGGTCAGGAACAGGTTGGATCAGCAACTTGCAGACAGCAAAGTTGCAAAGAAATTTCAAGAAGTTTGATCATGATCAGGAATCAATGGGGTCAGGATGCAGGTATTGCAGGTCAAATAAGTGGAAGTGCTGCAGAACAACTTTAGGCACTGAGGCCTGGCAGGGCTCATCTTAAATAGTCTTCTTGGTATCACCATGAGCATTGAGCATGCATGCACATGCTGTGAGGGAACACACATGCACATAGGCAGAGGCATGTGGCCACAAACTTGCTCGGGTGCTCAAGTATGATATTGGCTATACATGTACCTTCCTGACATTCACTGCATTCACTATGTAATGGTGCACAGTGCAGTACTGATAGGCTCACTGCATCATTGTAGACAATGATTGCTAGGTGAAGACCAATATTGGATTAGTTTAAAAAAAATTACATAAGAATTGCTGGAGGGAAACTTGGTGGGGGAGAGAGGGTGTTCTGGGCATATGGCTGAGCCCAGAGTTAAGCTTTAATGAAGGAACAAACCTGGGATTTTCAGGCCATGTCCTGCTCTGCTATTGTTTGCACCAACCAGTAAATCAGAAAAAAAAAGATTCACAAACCTTATTCGTGAACCGACTCTGGTCGCAAACCGAATTGGTCGCGAATCTAGGCAAATTTTCCCATAGGGTTCAATGTAAATCCGGTCAATCTGTTCTGACCTTTTTTTTTGTTTTTGAACCACAAAGCGATGAAAAAAGTACAGTACAGTACAGTATGAAGAAAAAGAACACTAACCTTGCACATTTTTGTCACCTTCTTGCCACCATGCTTGCTCTGCATTTTCTTTGGAGCCATAGTGAATGTATAGTACAGTATGTATGTGCTAAAAATTGCACCAGAAAGCTTCTTAATACTATACAGTAAGTGCATTCACAGTACTGTACACTTTCAGTGTCTCTTTGTGACCCATAATCTCACCAGAGCAGGGAAAAACATGGAAAATGGCCACAAATCGTGTTCTTGAACCGAAACGGAGTTCATGAACCCGTCCAAATATTTGTGAACTCTTCTGGTCGTGAACTGAGTTGTTTGTTAACAGAAGCGGTCATGAGCCGAGGTACCACTATATATATATATATATATATATATATATATATATATATATATATTTCATCTTGTCCTTGTCATCATGTCCATTAATTAAATTACACCCTGTCCACTACTGTTTATTAATATGGTTTTATTATTATGGTGATTTTAATTATTTCTATTCATTCTTACTGTAGAGCATGTAAACTATGTCCTGTCTATGTAAAAAAAAAAAAAGGATGTTTGCAGAAGCAAAATTCCAGCGCCCCTCTATCTAGTATAAAGGATAACATCAAAAACAGAAAATATATGGGCAGCATCAGAATCATAATAAATGTAGATGTAGCCAATGTTGTTGGCAAAACACCAGCAGGCTTTTTCCGAGTCAAACATCTGACATTATCAGTTGCATGATTTATAAATCTGTGCAGTCACGCAACTGTAACATTAAAATAGTGGCTCATTGAGCTTATTATTCAGTCATATTTTCCTTACGGCTTCCAATTCTGTCACCAGTATTACACACAATCTGATGTTTGGATGAGGATCATGCCATTTATGGGATCATCTTTTAGGAAATATAGTGTTTCTGCATTACATAAGCAATAGTTTTTGCCAACAGAGATTTCCCAACTTATTGGAGAACTTCAAAACAACCTCACCAACATCTCCCTCTTTTTAGTGAGAAGACTATCATTATATTTTATAGTAATTTCCAAGTAGCAATTGTATATGTTAGTATTGTAGCACTATATAAAGTGTCGTCTCCTAATTCTCAATTTTGCAGAAAGGTGAGGTGTTTTGGCAAGGGCACTGTGAAAGTAACTGTACATGTGAAGAAAACAACCAAGTGAACTGTAAAAAGCAGACCTGTGCACCTAATGAAGTTTGTCAAATCCAGAATGGAATTAAAACCTGTGTACTAACAGCCACAAGCACCACCATTTCTACTACAACCACAACTACCACAACCACTGCTACTCCTCCATCCACTGTGCCAGGTTTGAGATTTTTAAACAGATGTAATACACCAAGATCTATGCTTTAAATAGGGTAATATAATTCACTCTATAGTTCAAAGAATATGAATACAGTACCCATGCCATCATTTTTCAGTTACTCATTATCAGTGCTAGACTGGAATACATGAAGATATTCCCATTGCACACCAGAATACAACCCAACAACATTTGGTGTGCGGAAACAACCAGCAGATGGCACCATGGCAATACAGAAGAAAATATGTCATGGGCACTGTTCTTAAAACAAATCCGTTTTTATAAGTATATAGTCAATTTGTCAAAAAAAAAAAAGAAGACTGGGGTGTGTTGGAGACATAATTTCATCTGTACTGCAGTATATGGGGTTTAGCAGAGCATTATTAGGACCCACCTTCATGCAACTTGCAGATCTTGCTTAAATAAGCAATGGGTGTGGGAGTGATTAATAAGGAATAGTTTAATAGCAGTGGCTTATTCCTAATGAACATTAACAATTTGAATGATACATAAGACTGACTGAGAGTGGTCTGGTGTTACAAAAGTCAAATATATATATATATATATATATATATATATATATAAAAAAAAAGGCAATACTCACCTCATCACCAAAGCTGTCACCCACAATCCTTTCTGACATTAAATGTCCTCATTTGATTCAAAAGAGGACATCATATGGGTGCAGGGCACCGACTGACCTTAATATTTTCTAGGCTCACATCTATACGGATTGATGTTTTTTATGGCGCGTTTTGCTGTGCCTTTTGGATTTTTAAGCCAGCGGTTTTGATACATTTTTGCATGCAGTTTTCATGCATTTTTCATTTTTCTCTTTAAACACACTGTTTATATCTGGTTGCTAATAAGCAGGTTGTGAAGCTGGCCCCTGCGACCTTAATAACAGATGAGTTGACGTCTCCAGGTGGCCCCGCCCCTTACCTATTTAGGAACTATCAAACAGAGGAGAAGGCAATCGGTGTGTTAAAGAGAAAAAAAAACACAAAAAGCATCAAAAATGCAACACTTGCGTTTTTGGTGTGGCTTCATTGGAGTCTATTACAGGCAAAACGCAATCTGCTGCGGGAGAAAAGGTCCCTGACTCTTTCCAAAAAATGCAGCTCCGCAAAATGCACAGATGTGAACTACATCCATAGAAAACCATGATAAATGGACTGTAGTGTGTTTCTGAAATACACAAAATGCACCAAAAAAGGCATAGTAGTGAACGTAAGATAAGTGCCTGATCCAGATCACAAATAGAAATAAGGAATTCTGACACATTCATCTATATCATGCATATTCTGGGTCTTTGACTTAAACGTATTGCAAACAAAACAGCAGGCAACTGGTGTTTTTAACCACTTGCCGACCGCAGTCTGATGGCAACAGAGTGGCTCGTTATCGCAAACCGCCGTCATATGATGGCGGCTGCGATAACTAGTGCTGTGAGCATGCGCGCGCTGCTGGAGGCACGCTCGCGCGCTCACTGTGTCCGGGGGGCCAGGGAGCGGGTAGGGTGGAATCGATCGCCGCCGGCTACCCGCAATGGCCCCTCCGCAGCGAGAGAACGGAGGTCCGTGTATGTAAACACGGATCTCCGTTCTCATAGATGGGGAAGGGTGGTGATCACGGGCTTCCTGTTTAAGGAAGCCGTGATCATCCCCTTTCCCCAGCCAGGGCAGCCCACATACAGTTAGAACACGCCCAGGGAACACAGTTAACCCTTAGAGCGCCCCCTGCAGGTTAACCCCTTCACTGCCAATGACATATACACAGTAATCAGTGCATTTTTATAGCACTGATCGCTGTATAAATGCCAATGGTCCCAAAAAAGTGTCAAAATGGTCCGACATGACCGCTGCAATATCGCAGTACTGCTAAAAATTGCAGATCGCTGCCATTACTAGTAAAAAATTAATTAAAAAATAATAAAAACCCCAGAAATTAATTCTCATCATCCGTAAACGGGGCAACTTTTGCGCAAACCAATCAATAAACGCCGATTGCGATTTTTTTTACCAAAAATATGAGGAAGAATATAAATCGGCCAAACCGATGGAAACTTTTTTTTTATATATTTTTTTGAATTTGTATTTTAGTAAAAAGTAAGAAATTTGTTTTTTTTTTTTTTTTGCAAAATTGTCGCTCTTCTTTTGTTTATAGCAGCGATCAGAAATGACGCAGAGGTGATCAAATACCACCAAAAGAAAGCTCTATTTGTGGGAAAAAAAGGACGTAAATTTTGTTTGGGCACAACATCGCACGACCGTGCAATTGTCAGTTAAAACGATGCAGTGCCAAATCGTAAAAAGTGCTCTGGTCCTAAAGTGGGAAATCCTTTTGGGGCTGAAGTGGTTAAAAGATGGTCAGCAATGGCAGCCCAATGCGCTTCCCATGACAGAGCCACAAACAATGAAAATGTCCAGATGACATTTTTTTTGTGTGTAGAATGTCTGTCATGTGATGCTCTTTACTCTTACTGATACCACTTTTAGGTACATCCTTTGAAACATAAATCTAAATAAATCTATAAATAGCCGCTAACCAATACATATATATGTTTGTTCTCAGATCAACATATAACATAAATGTCCAAACAAATAAGATATACGATCATTAAAATTCAACACCACTGAGACAAGTGCCAAAACCAAAATTCATATTGTGATCAAAATAAAAAGTCCATTACAAAAGTTACTCCATGCCGATAACGATTTCTTGCATATACAGTAATCACGTATATGATGATTCACCCAGGTAAATCATGACTACATCCACCACCTTCCAAAGTTCACACTCACCAGATGACAGTATAATTATAGCCTGATCAATTTGTAGGTCTTTAGTCCCCTGTTTAGATCTTTCCTGTGGCACCAGGTATGCACAGCGATATTCCTCTGTGTTCTTCTATATTCACTTCACCAAGCTCCCCTCCCATACACGCGTGTAATCAGATAAATAGCCATCATTGCACAGCATCCAAAGTGTATTCAATTAAAAAATCCATAAAAAGTGGTTTCACTCACATTTAAAAGTGCCCGGCACTGTGTCTATCCAGCAATCCTGTGTTACTGCCGCTCTGTCCTATAGAGCTGGCATGCGATTCAAGCCTCAGTTTCGGTGCAGGTCAGGAATCGGCATAGCATCCTTTGAAAAATTCACCATAATCTTTAGGCTAGGTTCACATTGCTGTGGTCCGATTTTGATCCTGTTTTCAGTGTGATTATGTAGTGCAACCTCCATGCAACTTAGATGTGGTTTGCCTAATCTGACTTGGTGCCTGGGATTTGTTGAGCCCTATCTACCATATCTATTATCTACCACCATCACCCCACCTTCTTCATCCCTTGTCACCACAACCATACTTTATCCTGCCTCAAGCACCACTGCATCCACAATAACATCATCACTCTCTACTACAAACCCGACAACAGTATTGAGTCCTCATACACCTTCAACAAGTAAATGTCTTACAATATCTTTGTTTTATCTGATGTTTTCTTAATCTGAGATCTTTGGGTACCTATTGCACCCTGTCATAGGTTGCTTTATTATGGTATCTACAGTACCAGAGAGGGATTCAAGTTGAATCTGTTAATATGACTTGTTCCAACACCATTTGACCTTTGCAATACCAATATTACTATTGCTTAAAAAACATTTCTGCTTTTAATTACATAGCAGACTCCCCAACCTCTAAGGGCCTAATGGTTACCACCAGAATCAGGGAGAGATGACATTCCTCCTCAGGGTGCAGGTTACTAGGCATGGTGGGTGTAGTGCAAGATGGAAAGATGGGCACCAGTCACTTTTAAAAATGAACAAAGAGAGTTTTATTTCTCTTAACAGGAACAGGGGAGAGAGGGTTAGGGCACAGGACACCCTTAGGCGAATGCAATAGCATTTTGGCAGACTCCGCAGACAAAAATAGAACTAGGCAGACAGCAATACAGACAAGGGCCTTTAAGCTGAATGCATCAATCTGTATTTTGTAGCAACTGCTGTCTCATATAGCAACACCTTCTCTCACAGTATCCTACTGTAGATATTCAAGCGTAGCCACCAGCTGCCCACTGGGCTTCTCAAGCTTCACTCACAGCTACTCACTGTAGACTTCAGGCTTAGCTCGCAGTCACTTACTAGACTTCCTGGACTCCCAACTACCTGCTGGATCCCCCGAGCACTTCTCACAGCTACCCACTGTATTCTTTAAGCTTCACCCACGCTACCTATTGGATCCCTCTGGCTTGACTCACAGCTACCCGCTGTACTTATCTTCAAGCTTTACTTACAGTTACCCACCATACTTCTTCAAGCTTTACTCACAGCTACCTGCTGTATTCCTGGATGAGTCTCTACTGAAGCTTTCACACTTACTTCACCGTCCCCTGGCTGGTGAAGCATCTGCTCTGGTACTCCTTCAGAACTCCATCCCTTTTAGGCTTTCTTCCGGCAACAGGAGTGGTCATCCCTTTGGCAACTGCTTCTCCTGTACCTCCAGGCAACAATCAGGCTCCCCTTGGGCTGAGCCTCTACACATGTGGCTAGGCCTCAAGCTTCAGGCCTAACTCTCAGCTGCTGCTTTACACACATCCACCCAGCACCCTGATCACCTGACTTCTTCCAAATAAATAGCTTATCCCAGCATACAAAATGGCCAAAGGAAACGTCTGCTAATTGGCTGAGACAACATATATACTCATCACCTGAATTCACTGTAATCCATCAACCTAATACCAAAGGCAACAGTGCCACCTATTGACCGAAGAGAGAGACTACAAATTAAACTCAAGCTCAGGACAGAAACCAGTGAATCAAAGACTACTAATTAGCCAGGTTTTTTAACACCTAGCACAACTAGATTTACTAGAATCCCTGTTTATGACAAGAATGCTATACTTACATTGTGCAATTGATAATACTACTGCTGCAACTACCAAAAAGCCAATCCCTTCAACTGCACCAGGTGAATCATGTTTGTTGTATTACTTTTGTAAACAACATATTTAAAATTGTTCAACTTCAGTTCATTCAGATTCATGTATTTTAAATAATATTTTGCAACAGCATCATCACCATATTTTAAGTGCTACTTTAAATACATTTGCTTAATATTTATGAACTCCTTGTCTGCATGTAGATATATTTGATCTGCATAGAGATGTAATAGTTTTGAGAATGTTGTTTCCACATATTTAGAGTCATCCAAAAAATTAGCAATGTACTTATTTCTAGATTCACATAGAAAATATCTATATACCATACAATATCTCACAAAAGTGAGTACACCCCTCACATTTTTGTAAATATTTTATTTTATCTTTTAATGTGACAACACTGAAGAAATGACACTTTGCAACAATGTAAAGTAGTGAGTGTACAGCTTGTATAACAGTGTCAATTTACTGCCCCCTCAAAATAACTCAACACACAGCCATTAATGTCTAAACCGCTGACAACAAAAGTGAGTACACCCCTAAGTGAAAAGCCCAAATTGAGCCCAAAGTGGCAATATTTTGTGTGGACACCATTATTTTCCAACACTGCCTTTCCCTCTTGGGCATGGAATTCACCAGAGCTTCACAGGTTGCCACAGAGTCCTCTTCCACTTCTCCAAGACGACATCACGGAGATGATGAATGTTAGAGACCTTGCACTCCTTCACTTTCCATTTGAGGATGCCCCACAGATGCTCAATAGGGTTTAGGTCTGGAGACATGCTTGGCCAGTTCATCACCTTTACCCTCAGCTTCTTTAGCAAGGCAGTGGTTGTCTTGGAGGTGTGTTTGGGGTCATTATCATGTTGGAATACTGCCCTGTGGCCAAGTCTCCGAAGGGAAGGGATCATGCTCTGCTTCAGTATGTCGTAGTACATGTTGACATTCATGGTTCCTTCAATGAACTGTAGCTCCCCAATGCTGACAGCACTCATGTAGCCCCAGACCATGACACTCCCACGACCATGCTTGACTGTAGGTCAGACACACTTGTCTTTGTACTCCTTACCTGGTTGCAGTCACACACGCTTGACACCATCTGTACCAAATAAGTTTATCTTGGTCTCATCAGACCACAGGACATGGTTCCAGTAATCCATGCCCTTAGTCTGCTTGTCTTCAGCAAACTGTTTGCAGGCTTTCTTGTTCATCATCTTTAGAGGGGGCATCCTTCTGGGATGACAGCCACGCAGACTAATTTGATATAGTGTGCAGTATGGTCTAAGCACTTACCGACTGACCCCCCACCCCTTCGACCTCTGCAGCAATGTTGGCAGCACTCATACATCTCTTTCTCAAAGACAACCTCTGGATATAACGCTAAGCACATGCATTCAACTTCTTTGGTCGACCATGGCAAGGCCTATTCTGAGTGAAACCTGTCCTGTTAAACTGCTGTATGGTCTTGGCCACCGTGCTGCAGCTCAGTCTCAGGGTCTTGGCAATCTTTTTATAGCCCAGGCCATCTTTATGTAGAGCAACAATGCTTTTTTTATGATCTTCAGAGAGTTCTTTGCCATGAGGTGCCATGTTGAACTTCCAGTGACCAGTATGAGAGAGTGACACACCTGAGACCTTGTAACACTAAAGCGTCACAGGACACTGGAGAGGGAAAATGGCTAATTGGGCCCAATTTGGACATTTTAATTTAGGGGTGTACTCACATTTGTTGCCAGCGGTTTAGACATTAATGGCTGTGTGTTGAGCTATTTTGAGGGGACAAAAAATTTACACTGTTATACAAGCTGTACACTCACTACTTTACATTGTAGCGAAGTGTCATTTCTTCAATGTTGTCACATGAAAAACTACAATAAAATATTTACAAAAATGCGAGGGGTGTACCCACTTTTGTGAGATACTGTAACAGTAGCTATAAATGCTTATATTTATTTTTTATCACCCTATAAAGGTGTACGCCATTTAGACTGTTCTTTTGATCTGAACTTTTGCAACTGGAAGCAGTCAGTGACTGATAACATGGACTGGATACACTGGACAGGCTCAACACCTTCTTCTTTTACTGGACCTTCGTATGACCACACAACAGGATGTAAGCAACTTATTCACTATTTTCACTCATACTACAGTAATTTTTTACTTAATGATGTTTAACTTGTCTTACAATAAAATAAAAATGTTGAATAAAAAGTTATCACAACAATGAGTTATAGAATGATGAAATAGTTATGGATTTTTTCAGATGGGTACTATCTCTATATTGATGGACGATTTTCACAAGAGGGAGATCTTGCAAGACTGGAGAGTCCTACCAATTGTTTCAGTGGAACACATTGCTTGCAATTCTGGTATCACATGTTTGGAACTGCACAGTCCATGATGCTTAGGGTGGCAGTACTAAGAGAGATAGGCTTGGAATATGTTGCCACTATAGAAGGAAATCATGGGGACATGTGGCATGTAGATAAAATTCTTCTGCCCGACAGTGAAATTATCCAGGTGAGTTATTCAGCATATTGCACTTTGTTTTAACCACTTTAAAATTTTGAACACTTGAGTCCCTTGTGCCATTTAAAATAATGTATTATTTATTCCAGGGCCATCTTAAAATGGCAATGGGGAGTGGTGGCTCCTGCAGGTCTTGACAAAGGAAGGCGCCCAAGAGATGAAGTAATGAGATCCTGGGTTTCTGATGCTTTCATGGAGTGCTCTATAGGAGCACTCTATAAAAGTGAAAGTAAACACAGCAAATCACACTTGACATCACCCCACTGCCATTCACTACAGGGGAAGCTGTAATAGCCCAACCTCTCCATACAGTCACAGATTTATAAGAATTTATTGCAGGCATATCGCCGTAGATGACTAATATCAGTAATCTAATTCTGAAAAGCTACATGGTGGGTCTGGATTAGATTGTTACTGATCATATCCATATCCCCAAGAAGAAAAGAAGGTTTTCCACACCTAAGGATCACATGTGTTGTGTACAGCCACCCATAGAAACGACATGTGTTTTTCTAATGTATACAGATGTACAACCACACAAAACTATTCTTTTATGTGGGCAGCTGTATGCAGTACCTGTATGTTCTGGGTGCAGAAAAATGCCAAAATTTTACATATGTATGGACAAAAATTACCATGTACCAAATAAAATATTCCCTCCCTAGAATGCGAGGTCATTTATGCAATTGCATACCTGTGAAAAAGTCACTGTCATGCTTATTTGTGTCATAATCAATGCAACTTAATGAGGGTGTACTAGAGTTGAGCGAACACCTGGATGTACGGGTTCGGCGGAACTTCTCGGAAAAGTTCGGTTTCGGCACCGAACTTGACCCGAACTTAACCCGAACCCCATTGAAGTCAATGGTGACCCGAACTTTTGGCCACAAAAATGGCTCTAAAAAGTCCTGGAAAGGGCTAGAGGGCTGCAAAAGGAAGCAAAATGGGGGTAAGAGTAGGACAAGTGCCCTGCAAACAAATGTGGATAGGGAAACTTAAAATCACATAAAAAAAAAATGGAGGAGGTGGATGGAGGTGGATGTGGAGTAGGAGGTTGAGGAGGCGTTGACCATGGTGGTGTAGGTGGAAGTGGCGGTGGAGGAGGTAGCCAACACAGTTTTTTGTTAGTTTGTTTTTTTTTTCTAATTGGGGTAGCCCCAAAATATTGAGACATATTTAAAAAAAAAGTATACCAATGGCTGTGTGAGGGCGGTCTAAATGTATATTCTGCACAAGGTAGAGACAAGTCTTGTGGGATCCATGCCTGGTTCATTTTAATAAACGTTAGCTTGTCCAAGTTGGCTGTGGACAGGCGGCTGTGCTTGTCTGTGATAACGCCCCCTGCCGTGTTAAACACACATTCAGACAATACACTGGCTGCAGGGCAGGCCAGCACCTCCAAGGCATAAAGGGCAAGCTCAGGCCATGTGCCCAATTTGGAGACCCAGAAGTTGAATGGGGCAGACCCATCAATCAGTACGTGTAGGCGTGTGCACACATACTGTTCCACCATGTTGCTGAAATGCTGCCTCCTGACGTTGCCTATCATCTGGTGGTGCTGTTTGTTGTGGCGTGCTGCTGACAAAGCTTTTCCACATTTCGGCCATGCTAACCCTGCCTTCTGAGATGCTGGCGGTGCCATAGCTGCATTGGCGACCTCTTCCTCCTCCTCCTCCTCCTCTGACTTCTCCTTGTGCTTCCACTGAGCCGCCTGTGTCATTTGGAAATGCCCTCAGCAGCATGTCTACCAGCGTGCGCTTGTAGTCGCGCATCTTCCGATCACGCTCCAGTGAGGGAATTAAGCACGGCACTTTGTCCTTGTAACGGGGATCCAGCAGGGTGGCCACCCAGTAATCAGCACAAGTTACAATGTGGGCAACTCAGCTGTCATTGCGCAGGCACTGCAGCATGTAGTCGCTCATGTATGCCAGGCTGCCCGGAGGCAAAGACAAGCTGTCCTCTGTGGGAGGTGTATCATCTGTGTCCTCCGTATCCTCCCAGCCACACTCCATTGATGCCTATGAGCTGCGTTGGGTGCCATCCTGCTGTGAACACGGTTCCTCCTCCTCCTCATCATCCTCGTCCTCCTCATCCTCGAGAACTGTGCCCTGGCTTGAAATTTTTTTACCTGGCCTATGCTGGTGGAGAAACCCACCCTCCGAGCCACTTGTGAATGACTGGCCTGATAAGCGTGGAAATGACCCCTCTTCCTCCTCCTCTTCCTCCAGTGCTACATCGTCTTCCATCATCGCCCGAAGTGTTTTTTCAAGGAGACACAGAAGTGGGATAGTAACGCTGAGAACAGTGTCACCGGCACTGGCCATGTTGGTGGAGTACTCAAAACAGCGCAATATGGTACACAGCTCTCGCATGGAGGCCCACTCGCTGGTGGTGAAGTGGTGCTGTTCTGAAGAGCGACTGACCCGTTCGTGCTGCAGCTGAAACTCCACTATTGCCTGCTGCTGCTCGCACAGTCTCTCGAGCAAGTACAAGGTGGAGTTCCACCTTGTGGGCACGTCGCATAGGAGGCGGTGAGCGGGAAGGCTGAAGTTCCGCTGCAGCGCAGACAGGCGAGCAGCAGCAGGGTGAAAACGCTGAAAGCACACACAGACAGCCCACACCTTGTGCAGCAACACTGACATATCCGGGTAGTTTTTTTAGAAATTTCTGGACCACCAAATTCAGCACATGCGCCAGGCAAGGGATGTGCGTCAAACCGGCTAGGCCCAGAGCTGCTACAAGATTTCGCCCATTATCGCACACCACCAGGCCGGGCTTGAGGCTCAGTGGCAACAACCACTCATCGGTCTGTTGTTTAATGTCCACAGCTCATGCGCAGTGTGGGGTTTATCCCGCAAACATATCAGTTTTAGAAACAGCCTGCTGTTGTTTCCCCCTGGATGTGCTGAAGTTGGTGGTGAAGGGGTTACGCTGACCGGATGAGGAGGTGGTAGAGGAGGAGGAAGCGGTGTAGGAGGAGGCAACAGGAGGCAAAGAGAAATGCCCTGTAATCCTCCGTGGTGGAAGAACATGTGCCAAAATGCTAGCCGCCTCAGGCCCACAAGCCACTACATTTGCCCAGTGTGCAGTTAGCGAGATATAGCGTCCCTGCCCGTGCTTACTGGTCCTCGTTTTTAGAACAATTTGTCCCTTACAGCTCCAGCAGGAACCTCTCGCTCTAGCAGTATGTGATGATTTGAGAGCAATAATCTGTCCCTTTCAGCACCAGCAGGAACCTCTCCCTATTGAACTAGGAGATGATTTAAGAACAATAATCTGTCCCTTACAGCACCAGCAGGAACCTCTCCCTATAGAACTAGGAGATGATTTGAGAACAATAATCTGTCCCTCACAGCACCAGCATGAAGCTCTCCCTATAGAACTAGGAGATGATTTTAGAACAATAATCTGTCTCTCACAGCACCAGCGTGAACCTCTCCCTCTAGCAGTATGTGATGATTTGAGGACAATAATCTGTCCCTCACAGCACCAGCAGGAACCTCTCCCTCTACCAGTATGTGATGATTTTAGAACAATAATCTGTCCCTCACAGCACCAGCAGGAACCTCTCCCTATAGCACAAGGAGATGATTCTAGAACAATAATCTGTCCCTTACAGCACCAGCAGGAACCTCTCCCTATAGAACTAGGAGATGATTTTAGAACAATAATCTGTCCCTTACAGCACCAGCAGGAACCTCTCCCTATAGAACTAAGAGATGATTTTAGAACAATAATCGGTCCCTTACAACACCAGCAGGAACCTCTCCCGATATAACTAGGAGATGATTTTAGAACAATAATCTGCCCCTCAAAGCACCAGCAGGAACCTCTCCCTATAGAACTAGGAGATGATTTTAGAACAATAATCTGCCCCTTATAACACCAGCAGGAACCTCTCCCTATAGAACAAGGAGATGATTTTAGAACAATAATCTGTCCCTTTACAGCACCAGCAGGAACCTCTCCCTCTAGCAGTATGTGATGATTTTAGAACAATAATCTGTCCCTTACAGCACCAGCAGGTACCTCTCCCTCTAGCAGTATGTGATGATTTGAGAATAATAATCTGTCCCTTACAGCACCAGCAGGAACCTCTCCCTATAGAACTACGAGATGATTTTAGAACAATAATCTGTCCCTCACTGCATTAGCAGGAACCTCTCCCTATAGAACTAGGAGATGATTTTAGATCAATAATCTGTCCCTTACAGCACCAGCAGGAACCTCTCCCTATAGAACTAGGAGATGATTTTAGAACAATAATCTGTCCCTTACAGCACCAGCAGGAACCTCTCCCTATAGAACTAAGAGATGATTTTAGAACAATAATCGGTCCCTTACAACACCAGCAGGAACCTCTCCCGATATAACTAGGAGATGATTTTAGAACAATAATCTGCCCCTCAAAGCACCAGCAGGAACCTCTCCCTATAGAACTAGGAGATGATTTTAGAACAATAATCTGCCCCTTATAACACCAGCAGGAACCTCTCCCTATAGCAGTAGGAGATGATTTTAGAACAATAATCTGTCCCTTTACAGCACCAGCAGGAACCTCTCCCTCTAGCAGTATGTGATGATTTTAGAACAATAATCTGTCCCTTACAGCACCAGCAGGTACCTCTCCCTCTAGCAGTATGTGATGATTTGAGAATAATAATCTGTCCCTTACAGCACCAGCAGGAACCTCTCCCTATAGAACTACGAGATGATTTTAGAACAATAATCTGTCCCTCACTGCATTAGCAGGAACCTCTCCCTATAGAACTAGGAGATGATTTTAGATCAATAATCTGTCCCTTACAGCACCAGCAGGAACCTCTCCCTATAGAACTAGGAGATGATTTTAGAACAATAATCTGTCCCTCACAGGAACAGTAGGAACCTCTCCCTCTAGTCTAATAACAAGATTTTAGTAGTGTATGACGATCTCCCTCTCCAAGGACG
>BLSH010448981.1:0-10190 GCA_018402905.1 Glandirana rugosa | reverse complement strand
CCAGCAGGAACCTCTCCCTCTAGCAGTATGTGATGATTTTAGAACAATAATCTGTCCCTTACAGCACCAGCAGGTACCTCTCCCTCTAGCAGTATGTGATGATTTGAGAATAATAATCTGTCCCTTACAGCACCAGCAGGAACCTCTCCCTATAGAACTACGAGATGATTTTAGAACAATAATCTGTCCCTCACTGCATTAGCAGGAACCTCTCCCTATAGAACTAGGAGATGATTTTAGATCAATAATCTGTCCCTCACAGCACCAGCATGAACCTCTCCCTGTAGAACTAGGAGATGATTTTAGAACAATAATCTGTCCCTCACAGCACCAGCAGGAACCTCTCCCTCTAGCAGTATGTGATGATTTTAGAACAATAATCTGTCCCTTACAGCACCAGCAGGAATCTCTCCCTCTAGCAGAATATGATAATTTTAGAACAATAATCTGTCCCTCACAGCACCAGCAAGAACCTCTCCCTGTAGAACTAGGAGATGATTTTAGAACAATAATCTGTCCCTCACAGCACCAGCAGGAACCTCTCCCTTTAGCATCATGTGATGATTTTAGAACAACAATCTGTCCCTCACAGCACCATCAGGAACATCTCCCTATAAAACTAGATGATTTTAGAACAATAATATGTCCCTTACAGCACCAACAGGAACCTCTCCTTATAGAACTAGGAGATGATTTTAGAACAATAATCTGTCCCTCACAGCAACAGCAGGAACCTCTCCCTATAGCAGTATGTGATGATACTAGAACAATAATTTGTCCCTCACAGCACCAGCAGGAACCTTTCCCTCTAGCAGTATGTGATGATTTGAGAGCAATAATCTGTTCCTCACGGCACCAGCAGGAACCTCTCTCTATAGAAGTAGGAGATGATTTTAGAACAATAATCTGTCCCTTACAGCACCAGCAGGAACCTCTCCCTATAGAAGTAGGAGATGATTTTAGAACAATAATCTGTCCCTTACAGCACCAGCAGGAACCTCTCCCTATAGAACTAAGAGATGATTTTAGAACAATAATCGGTCCCTTACAGCACCAGCAGGTACCTCTCCCTATATCACAAGGAGATGATTTTAGAACACTAATCTGTCCCTCACAGCACCAGCAAGAACCTCTCCCTATAGCAGTATGTGATGATTTTAGAACAATAATCTGTCCCTCACAGCACACGCAGGAACCTCTCCCTATAGAACTAGGAGATGATTTTAGAACAATAATCTGTCCCTTACAGCACCAGCAGGAACCTCTCACTCTCTCTCTAGCAGTATGTGTTGATTTTAGAACAATAATATGTCCCTCACAGCACAAGCAGGAACCTCTCCCTATAGAACTAGGAGATGATTTTAGAACAATAATCTGTCCCTCACAGCACCAGCAGGAACCTCTCCCTCTAGCAGTATGTGATGATTTGAGAGCAATAATCTGTTCCTCACTGCACCAGCAGGAACCTCTCCCTATAGAACTAGGAGATGATTTTAGAACAATAATCTGTCCCTCACTGCACCAGCAGGAACCTCTCCCTCTAGCAGTATGTGATGTTTCTAGAACAATAATCTGTCCCTCACAGCACCAGCAGGAACCTCTCCCTATAGCACAAGGAGATGATTCTAGAACAATAATCTGTCCCTTACAGCACCAGCAGGAACCTCTCCTTATAGAACTAGGAGATGATTTTAGAACAATAATCTGTCCCTTACAGCACCAGCAGGAACCTTTCCCTATAGAACTAGGAGATGATTTTAGAACAATAATCTGTCCCTCACAGCGCCAACAGGAACCTCTCCCTATAGAACTAGGAGATGATTTTAGAACAATAATCTGTCCCTTACAGCACCAGCAGGAACCTCTCTCTATAGAACTAGGAGACGATTTTAGAACAATAATCTGTCCCTCACATACCAGCAGGAACCTCTCCCTATAGAACTAGGAGATGATTTTTGAACAATAATCTGTCCCTCACAGCACCAGCAGGAACCTCTCCCTCTAGCAGTATGTGATGATTTGAGATCAATAATCTGTCCCTCACAGCACCAGCAGGAACCTCTCCCTATAGCACTAGGAGATGATTTTAGAACAATAATCTTTCCCTCACAACACCAGTTAACTGTACCTAATCCAGTATCAGATGGTTTTAGAATGTTAAGCTTTCCCCTCACAGCACCACCAGGAACCTTTCTGTAATACAGGATGAGATGATATTAGATCGATAATCTATCCCTCACAGCAATAGTAAACTTTACCTTGTCCAGTATCAGATTGTTTTAGAACGCTAAGCTTTTCCTTCACAACACCGCCAGGAACTTGTCTGTAATGCGGGATGAGATGATATTAGATCAGTAATCTATCCCTCTCAGCAGTAGTAAACTCTACCTAGTCCAGTATCAGATCGTTTTAGAACGCTAAGCTTTGCCCTCACAGCACCGCCCGGAATCTTTCTGTAATGCAGGATGAGATCAAATTAGATCGACAATCTGTCCCTCACAGCGCTGGCAGCATGCTCTCCCTACACTAGCCTGAGATGATGTGACACACGGCATACGTGACTCCAGCTCATATAGAGGCTGGGTCACATGATGCACTAGCCTATCACAGCCATGCCATTAGTAGGCATGGCTGTGATGGCTTCTAAGGGCAAACGAGTGAAACGGTTGTTGATTGGCTTCCCTGCAGCTATAGAAAAGGCGCCAAAAATAGTCTGTGTCACATGATGCACTGGCCAATCACAGCCATGCCATTAGTAGGCATGGCTGTGATGGCTTCTGTGAGCAAACGAGTAAAACGCTTGTTGATTGGCGGCCCTGCAGTTATAGAAAAGGTGTGCAAAATACCTGAATACCGAACCTGAAGCCGGACTCTTTTGCAAATGTCTGGGTTCGAGGCACAGTCACCCCAAAGTCCGGTATGGACCTGAACTTTACAGTCCGGATTCGCTCAACTCTATATATAATTAAAATATGTTATAAAAAAAGTACTACCTGTCTTCAAAAAATCAAGATTGGTCAATTTGATTGCAGAACAAAGCAGCATTTGTAATCACATGTCTAAAACCTGAAAAAAAAACCCAGAGACTAATGGTACTGGTTAAACATAGGAGATACATCCCAAAAAGTTCCTTTAAAATTGTTTGATGTACCTCCTACATGCAACTCCTTTCCCCCATCACACTTACTGGCAATTACCAGTCATCAAAATGGTGGCAGAGAATTGGTATATGTTGCAAAGCAAAAGTGGGTATCAAAATTCAACTCCTGTGTAAAATGATACTTGTAGATAGTCTGCAAGTGTCATTGATTAATAAAATATTTCATTAAATATAATCTATAACAATGTAACCCCTTCTTCTCCCTTAGTTAACTGTAATCAGGCTTAGTTAATTCCTTTCTCCCCTTCTACCCTTAACTTTTATTTTTTGCTTAATTTTTTTCTATTTTTTACCACTAGTATTTTTCATTTGTTTTATTTGTATTTTTAGTGTTGCATAAAAAATGTGCCAAATTAAAAAATAAAAAGCTTACTTTTTTAATCAGTGCCTTTGCATACCCTCTTAATTGGAATAATGAATGAGACACACTCCAAAATGATTATAAAAAACAGACAAAAACATTGTGAATATAACGATCAAACTGAAATGATGTGCTGCTGCATGAATCTAGCAATGTACCACACACCAAACCTGAATATCTTAATATTCCACGCTGCACAGTTAAACTCAATATAAGTCACATACAAATACAGTCCCATATATGTGAAAAAACATAAAAACATTGTATAAAACTCCACATGTGTTTGTGTCCTTATTATTGGGAAAAATTAAAAAGCTTGAACTTGAAATAATCTTGAAAAAAAAATATTCTGTGCTTCACTCTGTGCCAGATTACCACCAGCATTAACTGCTCACCTTATAACTTGACCTACAATCAATAGGTCATGTGCACTTGTCCCCTTGAGGGAAACAACTAAACTGATCCACCTCACCAGATGGTCTCTTTTAGAACACAGATACTCCCCTCCACTTTTTCAACAGGAAGCTCAGAAAAATCATATAAAAACCATCATAGTGCTTTACATAAAATAATATATATTTATTAATTAAAACCATAGGAACCATAGCCACAATGTTAGTGCACAAAACTGATGCACCACAGGTATCTCTCACATTTATATCACTCCTAAAGAGTCCTTATAGGGGCTGCAACTTGTGGGTGAAGTACAGACAATTTACTATACTATTCCCCTTTAAAAACGCTGTGTGAATTAGTTTGTCTTACAAATGATAGCGTTCCTTTTGACTCACACTCTGCATAGATACTCCCAAAATTATTTAGCTTCACCAGTCCCTGCCCTTAAGCTTTACGCCACTGGCAAGGTTTCCTCAGTGAGAGGAAACCCTCTGAGGAAATACCTCTGAGGAAGCCACACCCATGGTGTAACACGTAAGATCGGAGCCGGTGATGCCAAATGGTTTTGGGAGTATCTATGCAGAGTGTGGGCAAAAAGGAACACTGCCATCCATGTGACAAACTATTTCACACAGCAGATTTAAAGAGGCATAGCATAGCAAATTGTCTGTAATTCATCCACAAGTTTTAGGCTCTATAAGAATTCTTTAGGAGTGATCTATTATGTGTGACATACCTTTGGTGCACCAGTTTTGTGCACTTACATTGTAAGTACAGTTCCTATGTGGTTTAAATAATAAATATATATTATTGTACTAAAAGCACTATGATGGTTCTAAGTCAGAGACCATCTGGTGAGGTAAATCCGTTTGGTTGCTTTCCTCAAGGGGACAAGCGAACATGACCAATTGATTTTTAAGCAAGTTATAAGGTGAGCAGTTCATGGTGGTGGTAATCTGGCACAGAGTAAAGCGCAGAAGGAATTTTTTAGATTATTTCAAGTTCAAGTTTTTTTTCATTTTTCCCAATAATGATACAAACGCACATGGAGTTTTATTTATTTATGGATACGTTTTTTCACATATATGGAAGTGCATTTGTATGTGACTTATATTGAGTGTGGACACACAAAAGAGGCCGTGCTAAACAAAATTACTGATAAATACAATAAAAAGAAAAAGGAAAAAAAGGACCCCTTGGTTATGGAGGGTCAACAAACGCATGCGGGCCTATCCCCCGGCCAGGGTGTAAATGGATACCAGGAACCCAGATGCCAGCCGCTCACATAAATTCAGGTGTTCACATGACTCTTGCACAATAAAACTGCAAGCGGGCCGGTAAAATTTTTACTGTTATTTTGCACAAGAGTCCTGTGAATCTATGTAAGTGCAACATTTTATACTGTTTATTAAACTCTTATGGTTTTACACTATGGAGATTCTTATCTTTTTTGTATGAACCGCCCTATTTGAACATCTGAATTTATGTGAGCGGCTGGCATCTAGGTTCCTGGTATCCATTTACACCCTGGCCGGGTGATAACCAAGGGGTCCATTCTTTCCGGTAAGGAGCCCTCTTATCCAGTGGTGGATATACACAAGTGCGGTTTTGTACAACTATAACCCTTCACATAGCGGTGAACAATATTGCTTTCTATATTTCATCTACAAATCCTGCATAGGAATCACCGTGGACTTTCCTCTTTTCTTATATTGGGACTGTATACCTATCCTAACATGGGCACTTTGTTTGGATAATTTGGGAAGATTTTCCTTTTTCTTTTTATTGTATTAATCAGTACTTTTGTTTAGCACTGCCTCTTTTGTGTGTCCTTATGTTGTTACTATGAGTATCTCATGGTAAAGCCTGTGCTGAGATACACCCTATTGATAGCGCAGTTATCCACATCTTTACCAATTATATTGAGTGTGATTGTGCATTTAATTAATATTTACATTAAGATAAAAAGCTTACTTTGTATTTACATTAAAACTACTTTTTAAAGAAGCAAATACTGGTCAAAATAGAAAAAAAAAATGCAATTTTACATTTTTATGGTCTTTTGTCTAGACATTACATAGAAAATAAAATCAATTTTGTGAGAAAATATTAGCAAAAAAGAGCCAAATTTGTCTAAATAAAAGAACAACAAAAAACAAAACAGAAACAATGTAATGACAAAGTTATCACTGAAAATTGTTTTTAACAGGTTATCATCGAAGGTGTTAGAGGTGAAGATTACCGCAGCAATGTTGCCATTGATGATATCTCACTGGTCCCTGGATATTGTGTTGGTAAGTCATGTGATCCACTTGTTGTTCATAACCTTTTCATTGGTTTTGCCTTGAAGTTTCAAGTTTACAAGAAGCCTTGTATTTATGCAGACTGGGAGGTGCCCGGGAGTGACAGGTGTTTGCATACAGTGCAGTGACATGGGTACAGCTGCAATGTGTTAGTAACCTGTACAGGGGGCTGTACACAAATACCCCTATCACTCCTGGGCACTTTCTGGCAGCATAAACACACACCTTCTTCACACTGTATAGCTCTCTGCATCTGTGTGAATGAGGCCTAAAAGGTGAGTGTGATGTTTTGTTGATGACTTACTTTTTTATTTATTTTATCTTTTTAGATACCACCAACATAACATTAAAACCAAAAGGTAAATGCATGTGATTATCTTAAAAAGCATTCTTTGTCATTTCTGCTGTTATTTTCCCTATTTGAATAGTATTGACATATTATTAGGAACCAATCAATGTAAATACCACAACCACTTCTCGACTACTCAACCTAACCTCCTCATTTAATCTAATGCAATGGACACAAGCCACCACTCACTCCAACGGTAACACTCTTGACCTTGTATTCGCCCGATCGCTGCACTCCCTGCAACCTCTCTAACATCCCCTTTCCTCTGTCCGATCACAACCTTATCCATTTCACACTCATCCTGTTTCCTACCTCCCATGCTGCCAACCTGAAAATCACTACCTGCAGAAACCTTTGCCACCTCAACCATTCCCTCCTTCATTCTGCTACTGATGGCCTTTATGACAAAATCACACCCTTATCCTGCCCAGACCAAACCACTTCCATCTACAACAACACACTGTCATCCTTCCTAGACACACTTGCTCCTCTTTCTACATGCACAACCAGGCCTCATCTGCTACAAACCTGGCAAACAGACAACACCAAAAGTCTCAAGAGACGCAGCCGTGCTCTTGAGCGAGTGTGGCGTAAATCTAAATTCTAAAAGACTTTACCCTCTACAAATCTGCCCTTCAAATACAACTCCTGCCTCCACACTGCCAAACAAACCTACTACAACGCGCTCATCAAACCCTCTCATCCAAACCTTGTCAACTCTTTTCTACCCTTAATTCCTTACTTCACCCCCCCCCCCCCCGCTGCCCCCACCGCCCCCACCCACCAACTTGCCTACTGCTCAGGAAATTCCCAACCATTTCAAAAGCAAAATCGATACAATTTGCGAGGAGATATCCAGCATCCAGCTTCTTCCCCTACCCAACACATCAGGTCCAACACTGCACTCAATACTCTCCTCCTTCTGCCCTGTTACCACCGAGGAAGTTGATAAACTCCTCTCCATGGCCACCTCATCACCTGTCCCCTGGACCCTGCCCCCTCATATTTACTGTGACTACCTTTCCACTCTATTCTAAACCCCCTAACCCACATCTTCAACCTCTCCCTCTCCTCTGGCACCTTTCCCTCCCCGCTCAAACATGCACTGGTTACCCCCACACTTACAAAACCCTCACTAGACACCACCTGTTTGAATAACTTAAGACCCATCTCCCTGCTCCCATTTGCCTCCAAGCTCATTGAACGCCTTGTCCACGACGGAATGAGTTGCTACCTCACTGACAACAACCTTCTCGACCCGCCCTACAGTCCGGCTTCCACCTACAACATTCCAATGAAACTGCCCTACTAAAACTCACCAACGACCTACTAACTGCTAAAACCAGTGGCTAGTAGTACATACTCATACTCTTTCTGCTTCTGCTTCTCTGCTGCCTTTGACACAGCTGACCACTCGCTCCTCCTCAGGAAACTCTACTCCCTTGGCCTCCATGATTCTGCTTTATCCTGGTTCTCCTCCTACCTATCTCAGAGCACTTTCAGTGTCACTTACAACTCCATCTCCTCCGCTCTTACTCTTTCTGTTGGGGTACCCCAAGCTCGGTCCTTGGGCCCCTCCTATTATCTCTATATACCTCTTCCTTGGGCCAGTTGATAACCTCCCATGGCTTCCAATGCCACCTCTATGCCAACATCACCCAGACCTTTATCTCCACTCCTCAACTCACCCCCTCAATCTCCTCACGGATCACAAACTTACCGAATGACATATCGGTATGGATGTCCCACCACTTTCTCATACTCAATCTTTCTAAAACTGAGCTTGTTATAATTCCTGCTTCCCGCCCCCCCCCCGCATGACTTTACCATTAAGGTCAACAGCACAACCATTGGTCCCTCCACACATGCCAGGCTGCTGGGTGTAGTCCTTGACTCTGACCTCTCTTTCAGCCCCCACATCCAATCACTGGCTAAATCTTGCCGCCTTAACCTCCGCAACATCTCCAGAATTGGACCCGTCCTGACTAAAGACACCACAAAGCAATGTATTCACTCCTTGGTTATTTCCCACCTTGACTACTGCAACTCTCCCTAATGGCCTACCCTTACACAGGCTATCCCTCCTTCAGTCTATTATACACCTCACTAACCAATCCATGACTGCTGCCCCCCTCTGCCAATCCCTTCACTGGCTTCCCCTACCCCACCGCTTAAAATTCAAAATACTAACCACAACATACAAGGCCATCCACAACATTGCCCCCAGCTACATCACCAACCTCATCTGCAGATATTGCCCAAATCATACTTTTCGCTCTTCCCAGGACCTCCTGCTTTCTAGCTCCCTTGTTACTTCCTCCCATACTCGCCTTCAGGACTTCTCCAGAGCCTCTCCCATCCTCTGGAACTCCCTGCCCTGGTATGTCCGATCAGCCCATACCCTGCCCACCTTTAAGAGATCCCTGAAACCTCATATATTCAGGAAAGCCTATCCCTCACCCAATAAGAACTGTACCCGAGCCAAGCCACCCCCATCAACTCATCCCCTGCATCTATTACCTTTTTTATTACCAAGCCCCACCCTTTAGAATATAAGCCCTATGAGCAAGGCCCTCCTGTCTCTTCTGTATTGAACTGTATTGTAATTGTGCTGTCCCCCTCTACATTGTAAAGTGCTGTGTAAACTGTTAGCGCTATATAAATTGTGTATAATAATAATAATAATAACCTTAAATAGAGGTCACTTTTGTCTTTGTCCACCAAAGAGCTTACAATCTCATATCCCTTTCAAACATTTTTTTGTTGTTCCTCCAAATTCTCTCTTATATAAACAAAAAAAAATAAGGAAACTGTTCCACCTTGCTTTTCTGAGACATTTGCTCAGACTAGATTCATTGAGGTGAATCTAGATTCATGTAGATTAGGTTAATGCATAATTTTTGTCTGCTACTTTTCACAAATATGAAATTAGGATTTTGCCTCTAAAAAAAGGTAAATTTTATGTAAACCCTAACAGCTTCAATTTGCTCCCTTTCCATCTATTAAATGTGTAGCAGTGACCCCGACCCCCAGAGGCCTAGTGGTGACCTCCAGAGTCTAGGAGAGCTGACAACCTTCCTTGAAGTGTGGGTTATTAGGCATGGTGGGTGTAATGCAAGTTGGAAACATTTTTGGATGCAAGAAAAAGAGATTTATTGTCTCTTAACAGAACTGATGGAGAGAGGGTTAGGGCTAGGACACCCTTAGGCAGATGCAATAGCAATTGGCAGACTCCAAGACAAAATGATAGGCAGACAGATATACAAGTAGAGGGCCTTTAAGCTGGTTGCAGCAACTGTATTTGTAGAACTGCTGTCTCCTATGGCAACTGAACTTTCAACAGTTAATAGAGATCTGTACACGTAACTCACAGTATCCCATTATGGATCTTCTGTTACATCTCACAGTATCCTACTGTAGATATTCACTCACTGAGCTCACACTCTCTTAGTAGACTTTAAGATCCCAGCCGCCGCTGGATCCCCTGAGCTCTTCCACAGCTAACCCGGTGTATATTCCTCAAGCATCACCCCTGCTAACCCACTGGGTACCTGGCTTAGCACTCTGCTGAAGCTTTCCCACTTCTTCACCATCCCCAGGCCAGTGAAAAGGCCATAAACT
>BLSH010448953.1:526104-538487 GCA_018402905.1 Glandirana rugosa | reverse complement strand
CGAGTCAGAGGTACTGAGGAGAGGCACTGAGAGGAGGCACTGAGGAGAGGCACTGAGAGGAGGCACTGAGAGGAGGCACTGAGAGGAGGCACTGAGGAGAGGCACTGAGCGGAGGCACTGAGAGGAAGCACTGAGGAGAGGCACTGAGAGGAGGCACTGTGTGGAGGCACTGTGTGGAGGCACTGAAAGGAGGCACTGAGGAGAGGCACTGAAAGAAGGCACTGAAATGAGGCACTGAGGAGAGATGCTGAGAGGAGGCACTGAGAGGAGGCACTGATGAGAGGCACTGAAAGGAGACACTGAGTGGAGGCACTGATAGACTACACTGAGTGGAGGCACAGAGAGGAGGCACTGAGAGGAGGCACTGAGAGGAGGCATTGAGGAGAGGCACTGAATAGAAGCACTGAGGAGAGGCACTGAGAGGAGGCACTGATAGACTGCACTGAGTGGAGGCACTCAGATGAGGCAAAGAGGAGAGGCACTAGAAGCCCCCTTTAATAAAGGGGCCCCTAAATCCCGACCCCCCTATGTAAATTAGTATCGGGTACCCCCACTAATTCACCAAAAGTGTCAAAAAAGAAAAAAACCACAGGAGACAATTAGGGACAAGTCCTTTATTAAAAAATAAAAAATAAAAATAAGTGTCCTGCCGTTGTAATCCATCATCAATCACGGCGTACGACGGACCTGAAAAACAAAACAAAAATAAACAGCTCCTCCTCCATGGGAGGGCTCCCGCAGACTGAGCACTGTTTGCTTTGACGTTTTATTTATAGTGAATGGCGGGGCCACCCAGTAATGTACATGATCACATGTCACAAGTCACATGATGTCAGAAGTGGGCGGAGTCACTCATATGTCAACCAGTGGCCCCGCCCTGCACTATAAATAAAACGTAAAAACAAAGCCAGTGCAGACGGCGGCAGCCCTCACACGGGGGAGGAGCTGTGCGCGCCGTGTGCATGCAATGCATTATGGGGCGCTCCATGGCGGCAAAGTCACTGCGAATGCCCCATAATGTTCTAAGTTTGACGAACGGGTGAATGCCGAAGTTTGAGTCGAACTTACGTTCACCTCGACCCACGGGCCCATCCCTAGTGACAGTATGTCAAAAAAATTGTGAAAAAAAAATTATTTCATTTCTTAATTTTCCCAAAAATTGTGACAAAAAAAATTACAACTTTAAAAAGCTTGCCATGCCTCGTACTAAATACCTCAGACTGTCGACTTTGCAAAAGTGCAGAATTTTGGGGGGTATTTGTACTTCCCTCAAATTTTAAGGGCCTTAAGAAATTACATAGTCCATCAGTACATCAGGATCGATCAATTTTCAAATATACACAGTATACAGTATACCATAATTTGTAGATGCTATGACTTTCACACAAGCCAATTAATATACACTTATTGGATTTTTTTTTTTTACCAAAGACATGTAGCAGATTTCTGGCCTAAATTTATAAAAAAAATATTATTTTATTGGATACATTTTATAACAGCAAAGATAAAATATTGTTTTGGTTTTTTTTTTCAAAACAATCAGTCTTTTTTCATTTATATAGCAAAAAAATAAAAAACCCAATGGTGATCAATTACCACCAACAGAAAGCTCTATTTCTGTGCAAAAAAAAAAAATGTAATTTACTTTGCATACAGTGTTGAAAGACCATATAATTGCCAGTTAATTTAGTACAGTGCTGAATGGCAAAAAATGCCCTGGTCATGAAGGTGGTAAAAGTGTCCAGAGGTTAAGTAGTTAATAACTTTAGTTTCATTTTTAACTCTTATTTTGCTGTTTTTTACATATTATTTTTATTCAGGAGTATTCGCGCCCCTAATCTCACAAGATCATAGACTCAAATATCATTTACACTACACATCACAGTTATTTACCTTGTATTTTATTCACTTCTTTTCTCAGTCAGAGAGCCTTATACACAGTAAAAGCCCATGATGTGTAAAGGCAGGAAACATCACAGTTTAATAAACATACATCTTAATTTATTTGAATGTGGATCCCATTTTTATTCCCTGATAAATACAAAGAGGGTTAAAGATAAGATTTTCTGCATCCTGTGAAATACTTTTCTACATCCTGTGACATCAATAATTGCCCTAAATCCTGGATTCTGAAGATCCATTCTGTTTGAATGAGGATCCCATTTATATTCCCTGATAAATGCAAACAGGGTTATAACACAATATTTTCCACATCCTGTGACGTTATTACCCTCATAAAAAAGGGCTTTATTTCACTGCAAAAAAAAACGATTAAGTAAATTAACCACGTAACCACATTTAAAGTGGTTGTCAACCTAGAATAAGGCTTACCTGTAGGTGCGCTGTATATCTCCCAAACCTGCACAGTTCAGGAGATATGCAGTGTTTTGCATGTGCCAACACCATGTCGGCACATGCACAGTCAAGAAACGGCCTCCGTGCCATTTCTCCACTAACCCTGTGCCATGACTGGCAGCTCCCGTGCGCATGCGCAGGAGTGAAGTCACGCGACTCTGGCCAGTCACAGCGCTGGAGTCGTGGCTTGGAGCGGGGACATCGCTGGACACTGCAGGCTTTGTTTGCAGGTAAGTGGCACATAATGGGCTACTATGCAATGCATAGTAGCCCATTATGCTTCTACTTTACATGGGACTATTGAGGAAGTCAACCCAATCTGGGTTTACTTCCTCTTTAAGCACTTATGCATGCATACCCTTTATGAACCAGAGGAATTATCACATTTTTTGCAGTGGGGTTGTTTGTTCAGCAATAACTGTGTCACTACTTAAAATAACAAAGTAATATATATATAAATATAAATAATCAATCCGGGATTGCTGCACTCATAGATTTATTAAAAGATATTCAAAAAGTATACAAAAAATATATACAAAATGTTCCAAATGTCCAACAGTTTCGGGCTAGTGACAAAACGTTAACACCCTTCTTCAGGTAGGAACCATTACATATTACATACTATTGATTTAATCGTTTATATATTTACTTCATCTTACATCAGGGAACAATTAAACAATCAATTATGTAAATTACATGATAGTTTCTTGCGTCTTCCTTAAACGTTTAATCATGAAAGGTGTTCACAGGTTAGATCAATCACCCACCTTGACATGAAGAGGGATCCATAGATCTAACAGTCATATAATGAGAAAAAAGATCAATATAATAATTTTCCAAAGAGATATTATGATCGAAAGAAGGGAATAAGTAGAAGAAATAAGATAGAACAGATGGAAAGGCAAAATATGCATGCAAATGTTATCCAATATAGTGAAAGATTAAATAATGGAAGTAGACAGTCTTAACCAGTAATATTTATAGGAACAAATGTAGATCAAAGTCTCTGTTTAACCCCATTGGGCGACAAAGTGCCCAAACGGTCAATCCAGTAGACCTCACGTCTTTTCAGCTTCAATTCTCTGTTACCCCCATGCCTATCAGGTAGAATTGCCTCAATAACCATATATCGCAACTGGGATACACAGTGTCTCATCTCCACAAAATGTCTTGCCAATGGTATATTAGTCAATTTATCACGTATGGCATATTTATGCCTAGCTATTTTATCCTTGACCTTCTGCGTGGTCTCCCCAATATAGAGAAGGCCACACGGACATTTAATCATATATACTACAAAGGAGGATTGACATGTACTGTATGGTACCCCTTGATATCAATATTCTGACCATTGTGGGGATGATTAAATGATTTACCCTTGATCATCGCACTACACTGAGTGCATGTGAGGCAAGGGTATGAGCCATGATTCGGCTGTCCTAAAAAAGTCTTGGTATTAACAGTACCTGGTTTTACTATATCTGATCAAACAATTTTATTATAGATGGCATGACCCTTCCGATACGAGGGCATGGGTGCACTTTGAAATTCCCTAATCTGGGGGCAATTATCCCTCAATATAGACCAATGTTTTTTTAATAATTCTAAACATACGATTTGAGTGAGCATGGTATTGTGTGACAAAGGGAATTTTTTGGGTACTAGCATTTCTCCTCCCGACCTTCATTGGAAACTCATCCCTAATTTGTCTCACTGTTTGTCTAGGGTAACTCCTCCTAATAAATGTATCCTCCATTTGGTTAAGGCACTGTTCCCTCTGTTTAGAATCACTGACAATTCTTTTTACTTGTGACAGCTGACTTTTGGGGATAGACCTAAAGACATCAGATGGATGGAAACTAGTATAATGAAGAAGCTGATTTCGATCAGTCGGTTTCACATATAGGTCACTTGTCAGTGCACCCCCACTGATGGAAACACGTACATCCAGAAATGGTATAGTCTCAGTACTATAATTGATATTAAATTCCAAACCCGGAATCAACAGATTAAGGTGCTGATTAAAGAGTGAAAGGGTATCAAAAACCCCCCCCCCCCCCCCACAATATGAACACATCATCCAAAAAATGCACCCAGCATTTACAATGCTCCAAAAACAATATATTATCATAAATAAATCCAGTTTCAATCATATTCATAAATGCGTTCGCATGGGGGGGCGACATTGGAACCCATAGACTCACCCTTCAGTTGTCTATAGTGCATCTCTTTGTACAAAAATACATTTTCCTCCAACACAATCTGTAAAAGATTCACTAAAAATTAAATTTCTGTTGTGGTGTAACATTTTATCTAACCTGTGAACACCTTTGATGATTAAACGGTTAAGGAGGATGCAAGAAACTATCATGTAATTTACATAATTGATTGTTTAATTGTTCCCTGATGTAAGATGAAGTATATATATAAACGATTAAATGAATAGTATGTGATATTTAATGGTTCCTACCTGAAGAAGGGCGTTAACGTTTTGTCAGTAGCCCGAAACTGTTGGACATTTGGAACTTTTTGTATATATTTTTTTGTATACTTTTTATATATCTTTTAATAAATCTACGAGTGCAGCAATCCTGGATTGATAATTTCTATATACAGCCTGTGGACAAGGCTAGATTGCTGGCACCCTCATTGTGAATGAGTGCTGCTCACCACACCTGGTAAATATAAATATATATATATATATATATATATATATATTTATGTATATATATATATATATATATATATATATATTATCTCACAAAAGAGTACACCCCTGACATTTTTGCAAATATTTTATTCTATCTTTTCATGTGACAACACTGAAGGAATGACACTTCGCCATCTGAACCAAATACGTTTATCTTGGTATCATCAGATCATAGGATATGGTTCCAGTACTCCATGTCCTTAGTCTACTTGTCTTCAGCAAATTGTTTGTGGGCTTTCTTGTGCATCATCTTTAGAAGAGGCTTCCTTCTGGGACGACAGCCATGCAGACCAATTGGATGAAGTGTGTGGCATATGGTGTGAGCACTGACAGGCTGACCCCCCATCCCTTCAACCTCTGCAGCAATGCTGGAAACACTCATATGTCTATTTCCCAAAGACAACCTCTGGATATGACGCTGAGCATGTGCACTCAACTTCTTTGGTCAACCATGACGAGGCCTGTTCTGAGTGGAACCTGTCCCGTTAAACCACGGTAGGGTCTTGTAACAGTGTATGGATGTATCCTCACGCTACTACAGTTACACACTGGGGGTAGAGTTAGGCTGCAGCTGCACCTAATATCTGACAATATGCAATGAGATATCAAGGGTAAATAGTAGTGCTGCGCAGCCTACTACAGTGTGCTATAATGTGAACCCCTAGTGGTTCTGGGGCGTATTTCCACACAATATATTCTTGTTATCGGTATTCTACTTCAATCATGTGTGATAGGGATAAAATCCAAATAACTCCTACAATGAGCCTTACTGGCTTAAATTAGTGATATTGGATACGTATAAAATGCAAATAGAAGTAAGTGACATCGTGATAAAGTGATAAAATATGTCATAAATATATAAAATCAAATAAACTTTAGTGGTACAATAAAAACTGTCAAGTGCAAAAGTATCAAGTATCAAATAGAAATGTCCTTTTTTCAAATCAAGTGATAAAGTGATGGATAAGTGACTTGTGCTCCAAAAGTTCATAAAAACAATTCGTGCTCCAAAGCTGGTGTGGGAAGCCTCTTTGTGCAGGGGGGTGGTTGATAACCCCAAAAAGGTTTCTTTCTTAAGGTGCTTCAACTGAGTTAGTGCTCACAGAACTCTCACCTGAGCAGGTTAGAACCTGTACGCATCAAGGTTTCTTTGCGGGTTCCACTCTTCCAATTCGGGGTGTGTTTTTTCTCCGATCGCAATCCTTCCGTGTCAGCAAGTAGTACGACCCTCGGGTCGTTCGACTCCTTCTATGCGCTCCTTACTCCAAACATTATGCATGCGGGAAGAGACAAGCGAATCCCATAGTGTAGTATTTAAAAATGGTTTATTTATCAATAAAAATAGTTTTCCAAGATTTATATGAATAAAATCTTTAAAATCACACAGCGGCGTCAGGGCGCCTCTCAGATGAGAGTTCTGTGTTATCAACCACCCCCTGCACAAAGAGGCTTCCCACACCAGCTTTGGAGCACGAATTGTTTTTATGAACTTTTGGAGCACAAGTCACTTATCCATCACTGTATCACTTGATTTGAAAAAAGGACATTTCTATTTGATACTTGATACTTTTGCACTTGACAGTTTTTATTGTACCACTAAAGTTTATTTGATTTTATATATTTATGACATATTTTATCAGTTTATCACGATGTCACTTACTTCTATTTGCATTTTATACGTATCCAATATCACTAATTTAAGCCAGCAAGGCTCATTGTAGGAGTTATTTGGATTTTATCCCTATCACACATGATTGAAGTAGAATACCGATAACAAGAATATATTGTGTGGAAATACGCCCCAGAACCACTAGGGGTTCACATTATAGCACACTGTAGTAGGCTGCGCAGCACTACTATTTACCCTTGATATCTCATTGCATATTGTCAGATATTAGGTGCAGCTGCAGTCTAACTCTACCCCCAGTGTGTAACTGTAGTAGCGCGAGGATACATCCATACACTGTTACAACTTCTCTTGAAATACCCCCTCCCTGCAGCAACTATGGATACTTTATCTTTCTTAGATCAAAGACAGGCTAACTTTGAGGAAATTTTTAATACACAACCCAAAACAAACAATCATGACATAGATAGTTTAATGCGTAAATTGGGACACAGTATGGAGAAACAGGTCAACCTATGGTGGGATATCCACACATTTGAACAGTATTTAAAAGACAACATTGTCCCAAGGAGATTGCGATGGGAATTACCCCCTAATGATGGCTTATCAGAGAAAGAATCCATACAGGAGTGGTTTGAATTTTTTAATAATAGAAGCCTAGAAGGACTCAAGTTCCTGATGAAAAGAAAACAAAAGAAATTAAGACTTATCAACCAGCAAATCACGGACTTAAAAGCGGAACTAGACCCCCATAAGGAATCTGCGGACTTCAAGAAATTTTCTACACAATTGAACAATGACCTAAAAGCCAAAGATGTAGAGGTACAACAACGGAAAATTAAAAAATACCATAGAGATCTGGGAGATTACAAAACCGACCAGGTCTTCAAATGGCAGAATAAAATTGAGGAATTGCACACCATATCAGTCCAATCCACACCAGTCAAGGAAGTCAAGATACAACAAAACATACAAAGGACTCCACAACCAAGAGGTAATCAAGAAAGAGACAGGAGAGAACCCTATCCCAATACCCCAAGATGGAATAAAGATAGAAGAAATAATCAACCATATACCCCACATAATTATTATGAACAACAACGGTGGCAACACACTCCAAGGAACAACAACCAATTTAGAAAACCATGGCAGAAACCGTATAGGAAACCATATCCCCAATGGGAACATAGGGACAGGTCCCCTAAGTATTATCAAGAATATCGTACTCAAAGAGATAACTATACTTATAGAGAAAGAAGCCCGGTCCCAACATACAACAGATTCGAACCCATTAGAAACTATGAGGAATCACCTAGACATCGGGAACCACAGCATGAATATAGACAATATCCCCCTTCTTCTTTTCTGGACAGAGACAGAAGGGAACACAGTGCCAGAAAGAGAGGAACCAACCAGGATCGATCACCTCGAAGGAATCCCCAAGGAACATATTACTCACCCAGAAGAAATCATCGAGAAGAACACACAAGACAAGAAGAATCAAAAGAGGATGCAGAGCAGGGAAGAGAGTCCAAAAGGAAAAGAAACCATTAGGCGAAGGAATATTTAACCTAAGTGGACAGACCCTGACAACAGATGAAATGGCAGTTCTTGACAAAGGCTTGAAACATGCCCCTATAAAAAATGTAAACAAATTCGACACGTACATCAATATACAGAAATTTGTAAGAAAAATTAACATAAAAAAATATGTATTGAGTAACCCACGTTCTTTCACTATCACTCACACGACTGAAAACAACCATATCCAACATAGCGGACTCAGAAACCAGTCCACCTACAATCCACAACTACAAGATAATCACCACATTGAGGTGTTCAAAAAATTGGTGTGCCAAGATTTGGAAAATCTATCAATAAAAAATAAAAAAGATCCTTTGCATATAAAGAGAGGTATAGAATCATTGATGAAGAAGAAAGACCTAGTGATACGACCAGCAGACAAAGGAGGAGGAGTAGTATTGCAATCAAAAGAAAAATACATGGCAGAAATCAACCGACAATTAGAAGACGCTAATACATATCAACAACTAAGGGGGAACCCCACCAATGCCAATAGAAAAGAACTAGAGAAACTCATCTATCTGGGCACGAAAAAAGGAATTCTCGATAAAAAAGAGGCGAAATATCTTATACCAGATGCATGTAGGATACCAGTGTTATATACTATCCCGAAGATACACAAGGACAAGGACAACTCACCGGGGAGACCCATAGTAAACGGGATAGACTCCCTGACGTCAAGAGTTGGACAATATATAGATACATTTCTCCAACCTGCAGTCCAAATGACAACTGCTTTTCTGAAAGACACTAAACATCTGTTACAGATCCTACAACACACAAAAGTAGTGGAAGGACAGACTCTGCTTGCAACAGCAGATGTATCCTCTCTGTATACAGTAATTAAACATCACCAAGCCTGTGAGGCTACCAAATGGGTTCTAAGGAAATATAGCTCATTACAATGTGGGCAAAGAAAATTCTTGATTAAATGTGTGGATTTCTGTCTCAAATATAACTATTTCTGGCACGACCAAAAATATTTTAAACAACTCACTGGCGTTGCAATGGGGGCAAAATTTGCTCCAAGTGTTGCCAATGCGTTTATGGCGCAGTGGGAGGAAGACAGTGTACATTCCAATTTACCCCCTCAATTGACACTATATAAAAGGTATATAGACGACATAATTATAGTGTGGAATGGTGACAGATCTACATTGGAAGATTTCTTGAATTATTTGAATACCAACGACAGAAATATCCACTTGGAATGGAACATTCAAGAAGAACACATTGATTTCCTAGATCTGGATATTAGAAAAGAAGGAACAAATATACTGACAAAAACCCACTTTAAAAGTGTAGATAGAAACAGCTATCTGTCAACAAAGAGCTGCCATTTTAAACCCTGGCTGTTCAACATCCCCAAAGGGCAACTCATAAGAATGAAAAGAAACTGTACAACGGAGAAAGATTACAGTGATCAAGCCAACATATTGAAAGAAAGATTTGTAAATAAAGGCTACACAGAGGAGACATTAGACCATCAAATTAAAGAGATCAACAAACTGGACAGAAACAAAATGCTACAAAAAGTGACTGATCCACCACAAAAGGCCTTTCCAGATGCCCCTAATATCATATTGGATTTCAACGTACAGTATAAAGAAATAGAGAAACTGTTTAACAGACACTGGCACATCCTAAAAACAGATAAACACCTGAACTCTATCTTGCCGGAAAAACCCAAATTCATCTATAAACGTGCCCCAACAATAAGGGATAAATTGGTAAAAAATGTAATAGTTCCTCCACCAAAGAATGTCTTTACTTTTTTTAATGGGACTGGTTTCTATCCTTGCAAGCATTGCTACGCGTGTAATCACCCTCAGAAACAAAGGAAGACAGAATTCCAAGCAACCGCAACAGGCCAAAACTTTCAAATAAAGGATTTTATAGGCTGCAACACGGAAGGGGTTATTTATGTACTTCAATGTACATGTAAACTACAATATGTAGGTAGAACCAAAAGAGCACTAAAAACGAGAGTGAAAGAACATATACGCAATATAATGAAAGGCTTCCCCAAACACAGTGTATCCAAACACTTTTTAAATGTACACAATAAAGACCCCTCACACCTACAATTCTGGGGGATAGAAAAATATAAAAAATCCTGGAGAGGGGACCACAAAATCAGAACAATAAGCCAGAAGGAATCGAGGTGGATTTACACCCTTAAAACTCTTACACCTAGGGGTATGAATGTGGAGTTCGATTTGAACTGTTTTTTAAGTAATTTTTAGTGATTATAATTTTGATACGTGCCTGTTTTATTATAATATATGACTTTGTATAATATTTGTGATCCTCTTGCTCTGAATCCAGTACCTAATATTTTAAAATATATATTTTATATATATTTTATCTAATGAATTCCTACCATATTTATATCAATATACATCCTGGCTAACTCACTCAACGTTTTTACCACATGATTTTTTCTGTTGATTTTTTCTGTTTATTTTTATTTTTATATATTTTTTATCAGTATTTATTTTTAGCGCTGTATAGGCGCTTTATTGCGCTTGGTTGGCTAATGCATCATTCTTTAACTGAGCTCATCCCAGTACCCACCACCCCATGGATACGTTACTCACCAACTGACAGATCAGTAATTAAAAAATACAAGATGTGCGCCGTATAGGCACTTGCCACCATTGATATGGGTCCGATATATTTATGTCTCAGTACACTGTTACACGGTTTTGTTCAATGATATGCAGAATACAGATATATCTTCACACATAGATGTGTTGTACCACACAACTAACACTATGTCATCTACTAATTATTTTATTATTTTTTATGATTTTTTCTTAAGTCCATGGTAGAATACCGTTCCTGTGAACGACAGGTGTCAGCAGAGGTTGTAGTTGCAGGATCCACCGCAAAATGGCCGTGCCGCATACATGCGGGCCTCACTAAAATGGCCGCCGAACAATACATCTTCACACATAGATTCGTTTTACCACACCACTAACACCATGTCATCGACTCATTATTTTAAGATTTGTTATGATTGTTTCCTAAGTCCATGGTAAAATACCGTCCCTGAGAAGGATAGGTGTCAGCAGAGGTTGTAGTTGCAGGATCCACCGAAAAATGGCCGCGCCGCACACACGCGGTCCTCACTAAAATGGCCGCCGGACAATATCCGGCTCCATTAACATAAATGACAGCAGTTTGTACCAATCCAGCAGCCCTGAGGAAGTCACGTGACGTGACGCAACGCGTAGGCTGTCACCTAAGTGCTGGATACACAGTGAGAGGCGCCCTGACGCCGCTGTGTGATTTTAAAGATTTTATTCATATAAATCTTGGAAAACTATTTTTATTGATAAATAAACCATTTTTAAATACTACACTATGGGATTCGCTTGTCTCTTCCCGCATGCATAATGTTTGGAGTAAGGAGCGCATAGAAGGAGTCGAACGACCCGAGGGTCGTACTACTTGCTGACACAGAAGGATTGCGATCGGAGAAAAAACACACCCCGAATTGGAAGAGTGGAACCCGCAAAGAAACCTTGATGCGTACAGGTTCTAACCTGCTCAGGTGAGAGTTCTGTTAGCACTAACCCAGTTGAAGCACCTTAAGAAAGAAACCTTTTTGGGGTTATCAACCACCCCCCTGCACAAAGAGACTTCCCACACCAGCTTTGGAGCACAAATTGTTTTTATGAACTTTTTGAGCACAAGTCACTTATCCATCACTTTATCACTTGATTTGAAAAAAGGACATTTCTATTTGATACTTGATACTTTTGCACTTGACAGTTTTTATTGTACCACTAAAGTTTATTTGATTTTATATATTTATGACATATTTTATCACTTTATCACGATGTCACTTACTTCTATTTGCATTTTATACGTATCCAATATCACTAATTTAAGCCAGTAAGGCTCATTGTAGGAGTTATTTGGATTTTATCCCTATCACACATGATTGAAGTAGAATACCGATAACAAGAATATATTGTGTGGAAATACGCCCCAGAACCACTAGGGGTTCACATTATAGCACACTGTAGTAGGCTGCGCAGCACTACTATTTACCCTTGATATCTCATTGCATATTGTCAGATATTAGGTGCAGCTGCA
>BLSH010448953.1:492500-503708 GCA_018402905.1 Glandirana rugosa | reverse complement strand
GATCCTCTACTAATATCTTGTTATTAGACAGGGAATGTCGTTGTCGTCCTTGGACTGGGATATCGTCATCCGCCTACTGCTATAGGGTCAGGTTCCTGCTGTTGCTGTAAGGGACAGATTATTGTTCTATAATCATCTCCTAGTTCTATAGGGAGAGGTTCCTGCTGCTCCCGTAAGGGACAGATTATTGTTCTAAAATCATCGCCTACTGCTATAGAGTCAGGTTCCTGCTGTTGCCGTAAGGGACAGATTATTGTTCTATAATCATGTCCTAGTTCTATAGGGAGAGGTTCCTGCTGGTGCTGTAAGGGACAGATTATTGTTCTAAAATCTTCTCCTAGCTCTATAGGGAGAGGTTCCTGTTGTTGCTGTAAGGGACAGATTATTGCTCTAAAATCACCGCCTACTGCTATAGGGTCAGGTTCCTGCTGTTGCTGTAAGAGACAGATTATTGTTCTAAAATTGTCTCCTAGTGCTATAGGGAGAGGTTCCTGCTGCTCCTGTAAGGGACAGATTATTGTTCTATAATCATCTCCTAGTTCTATAGGGAGAGGTTCCTGCTGGTGCTGTAAGGGACAGATTATTGTTCTAAAATCATCTCCTAGGAGGCGTTATCACAGACAAGCGCAGCCGTCTGTCCACAGCCAACATGGACAAGCTAACGTTTATTAAAATGTGCAGAATAGACATTTAGACCGGCCTCACACAGCCAAACAAACAACAAAAAGTGTTGCCTACCTCCTCCTCCTCCCCCACCACCACCACTTCCACCTACACTGCTGCGGTCACGGCCCAGTCAACCTCTAGGCTCCTACTCCACATCCACCCCCCTTCCCATTTTTATTTTTTTTATTTGATTTTAAGTTATTTTCCCTATCCTCATTTTTTTGTAGGGTACTTGTCCTACTCTTACCCCCATTTTACTTCCTTTTGCAGCCCTCTTGCATTTTCCAGGACTATTTTACAGCCATTTTTGTGCCGAAAAGTTTGGTTCCCCATTGACTTCAATGGGGTTCGGGGTCCGGGGTAAATTCGGGTCAAGTCGGTACTGAACCCGAACTTTTCCGCAAAGTTCGGCCAAACTCGCCGAACCCGAACATCCTGGTGTCCACTCAACTCTAGTCTTGACGTAATCTTCATAGTCTTGAAAGACAATCCCTCCACCTTTATCTGCTTGCTTAATACTTACCTCTTCTCTTTAGTCTATCACGTTTTGCAAGACAATACATTTTTGTGAAGTTAAACCTGAATGTTTGGGTTCAGCAGGTCCGGCTGAACTTCACGAAAAAGTTTGGGTTCGGTACCGAACTTGACCCAAACTTGACCCCGGACCCAGAACCCCATTGAAGTCAATGGGGACCCAAACTTTTCGGCACAAAAATGGCTGTAAAAAGTCCTGACAAGTGCTAAAGGGCTGCAAAAGGAAGTAAAGAACTAGGAGATGATTATAGAACAATAATCTGTCCCTTACAGCAACAGCAGGAACCTGACCCTATAGGAGTAGGTGATGATTTTAGAACAATAATCTGTCCCTTACAGCAACAGCAGGAACCTAACCCTATAGGAGTAGGCAATGATTTTAGAACAATAATCTGTCCCTTACAGCAACAGCAGGAACCTGACCCTATAGGAGTAGGCGATGATTTCAGAACAATAATCCGTCCCTTACAGCAACAGCAGGAACCTGACCCTATAGAACTAGGAGATGATTTTAGAACAATAATCTGTCCCTCTAAGCAGTAGACTCTACCTAATCCAGTCAGATCGTTCTGTAATGCAGGATTAGATGTTATCAGATCTGCAATCTGTCCCTAAAAGCAGTAGTAGTAGTAATCTCTATCTAGTCCACAATCAGATCATTCTGTAATGCAGGATGAGATCTTCAATCTGTCCCTCAAAGCAGTAGTAGCAGCAAGAATGTATATGTATATTGTCTCCCTACTTATTTAACTTGTATGCAGGTCACATCATGCGAAATGCCAGGATCGACGAATCACAAGACAGAATTAAGATCGCAGGGAGAAATATCAACAGCCTGAGATATGCAGACAATACCACACTAATGGCAGAAGATGAAGAAGAACTAAACAGTCTCTTAATGAAGGTGAAAGAGGAGAGTGCAAAAGCTGGCCTGAAATTGAACATTAAGAAAACAATGTCATGGCAGCCATTCCCATCACTCCTTAGGAAATAGGAGAAGGAATGGAAACAGTGACCGATTTTATCTTCCTAGGCCCCAAGATCACGATAGATTGTAGCCATGAAATTAAGAGATGCTTCTTGGGAGGAAAGCAATGGCAAACCTAGACAACATTATAAAAAGCAGAGATATCTCCCTACCGATAAAGTACCGTATAGTCAAAGCTATGGTATTCCCAGTAGTAACCTATGGTTATGAAAGTTGGACCATAAAGAAGGCTGAACGCCAAAGAATTGATGCTTTTGAACTATGGTGTTGGAAAAGACTCTTGCAAGTCCCTTGGATGGCAAGACGATCAAACCAATCAATCTTGAAGGTAATCAACACTGAATATTCACTGGAAGGACAGATCCTGAAGCTGAAACTCAAATACTTTGGCCACCTCATGCAAAGACAAGACTCATTGGAAAAGACTCTGATGTTGGGAAACATGGAAGGAAAAAGAAGAGGACAACAGAAAACAAGATGGATAGATAGCATAATTGAAACAATGAATATGAAGTTAAGCATGCTCCAGGAGGCACTGAAGGACAGAAAAATCTGGTGTGCTATGGTCCATAAGGTTACAAAGAGTTGGACACAACTAAACGACTGAACATCAACAACAATGTTAACTGATCAATCTTGAGAAGATTTGCATATTTTTTTCCTAAACAAATGACACTGACATCATTAACCCCTCACAGACTCACAAAGCATATACTGCTGCAAATAATTGCAGAGGGTAGCAAGGGATAAAAACATAAAAACCCTAGGAGAGTCACATAAAAAACTTTTGCAAGAAAAACATTTCTAAAGCTTACTAAACTACAGATAAAACATCAGTGATACTATAGGGTCAATTCACTAAGAGATAAATACTATGTGAATTTTTGAGTTAAAATAACTCATGCAGTATTTAACTCAAAAGTAGTCAATTCATTAAATGTGTTAAATATTTATGTTTTGTGATATTTAGCTCTTAAATTTTGCGTTATTTTTGGCATTACTTTTTCAAATTTGTTTTATGCAGGCTACCACTGCACCAGAAGGCACACAGCAATATTGTGAAACTATGAAAACATTCTAGTGTTCTTTCATTCACAAAACAATCTCCCCGATATCTCTGATGAAATGATACAATTTATTTATATTGCTGGACTCAGAGGAGAACATTTTCCCACTGACACATTGTATACTTTCCACTTTCTGGCCAGTGCAGAGTTCCTCTAAGGCTCCATTTACACGGGACGCTATATCAACCTCCTCTGAACAATTTTTTTTGACAGCTAGAGTCCGGCATCTAAAACGGTCATTTTGCCACGTTTTGTATGCCACGTTTAGCCAAGTTTGCGTCTAGGAGCGTTTTTTAAGAAAAAAAAAAATATATATATATATTTTTTTTTAGAATGGGAACGCCTGTAAACGAAACGGTTCTAGATGCGAGTAACCGCGTTTAGGCGCATTTAGCAGCATTTACAAGCTGTTTGGCATTTCAAATGCCTCTGAACTGGTGTCTGAACCCATTTTTTTGCGTTCCAAAAAAAGCCTTTAAACTCAACTGCCTGGAAACAACCTTAAACGAACCTGTGTAAATGTACTAATAAGATAACAGAGGAAAGTTCAGGGGCAGCAGAAAAAAATGCCCAAATGCCTCAAAACGTCAGTTTACCAGCAGCAGTGTAAATTAGGCCGAATTGTTATTTTGTACATTCCTAAAATACCTCCAGCAAACACCAGGTGATAAATAATGAATGTGTGTGTTTTTTAGTAAATTGACTTTAATGATTTAGCAATTTTTGTTTGGTATTTATCTCACTATTTTAATAAATGTTAATGTATTGTTGATGGATTGACTCTTTTATTATCTAATGTGATATTTCCGAAAAATGAGTCACGTGACCTTCATATCACATGTCTTTAGTGAATTGACCTTTATGTCCCATAAAATAAAATATATGTATAACAGAGTAAATCACTCTTATTGCCAGGATAGTATGCGGGAGACCTTGTCACATTTACAGAGCTATATCCCCTAGGACATCAAAATGCAAGAAAAAATATACTCCCTTATTCACCCCCAAGAAGGGGAGTCATGGGGAAATGGGGGTATTTGATGGGCCCAAAACAACAATAAAAAAAGAAAAAGCATACATAAAAAATATTATTGCATTAAAATGTATTTCATCCATAAAAACAAGTATTCTCAGCTGCAGATACAAATATCCAATATGTACAATGGAAACGGAAAAAAATATTTCTCTGTATGCATTTTGCCTATGCTGAGGCTTCTTCAGGATCCACTTGATTGTTAATATAAGGCAGCTGATAAAGAACAAAATATGTATTGTGGGAGATTAGCTCATGTGGATCACCTTTCCTGGGAAGAAGGCACTGGCAGCTTGTAGGCAAACTTTCTTAAAATCTGGCTGGTTGCCAGTTTTATTTGGTAAAGGTTGCAGATCATAAAACAAACAAAAATAGCAAAAACAAAACCTTACCATCCGGCGCTAAACTAATACAGACAGGCTACCTCTCTATACGATGTCGGGCTTGTCCCTGACACCATCAAACAAACAAACACAAAACTTTTCCTTTTACACTTCTAGAGCAACCAACAACTCAAAGCCTTAGCTCTCTAAGTGTAAGCATACTGAGTTCCAGGGTGAGTCCCACTGAGATCGCTTCCTAGTTATTTCAAGCAGCTGGAGAGGGATTTGGGTGGACCAGAAACCCGAACCAGAACTAGCTCTGCCACAGTGGCTGGGAAAACCTGGGTCGGGCTCTCACCTGTCCACTCCAAGTGAACGCATGCGAGGCGAGAAATATCGCCCGTCCACTATCGCACCTCGCATAACGTCATATTTCCCCCCTCTGCTCAAGCTCCTGCAACTGAGCAACTGTTACCCCCATACAGTGGACCCAGGAAAGGAAATCTGCATTGTTTTGCAGCTTTCCTGCCCTATGTTCCACTGGGAATTTATAGGGCTGTAGGCCCAAAAACCACCTTGTCACTCGACTATTCTTTTCTCTATTGTCGCACATCCACTTCAAGGGGACATGGTCGGTGATGAGCCTAAACGGTCTGCCCAATAGATAATACTTTAGGCTCTCCAAGCCCATTTAATCGTGAGACACTCCTCGACTATGGCATCATTTTTCCCGTGGCGGTTCAACTTCCGGCTTAAGTATACAACCGGGTGTTCCTCCCCATCTCTTATCTGGGACAGTACTGCCCCTAGACCCACATCAGAGGCATTGGTCTGCACCACAAATTCTTTGGTGAAGTCAGGGGGCACAAGCACCAGTTGTACACACAGGGCTTGCTTTAGCTTCTGAAATGCCTTCTCAGGTTCTGGGTTCCACTTCACCATAGCCCCTCTGTCAGGAAAGACATTCTAAGACTAGGAGAACCCCTATGCACGGGATCACGCACGCGGCAGGTGTGCGCACGCATTCCAGTAGTCCCTGGCGCTAAACAGTCTATTTGAACAGGACAGCACCAAGCAGCAGATGATGTCCGTTCTACAGCATTTACTGTGTCTCCAGTGATCTGTTTTCCTGAGTTTCCTGTGACCCGGCTTGCCCTTGTTTATTCTTTGATCTCCACCCGCACTGACCCCGGCTTGTCCATGACCACCCTTCTGCCTGATCCCTGTGTGCCGCTATTGCCAGCCTGTTGCCAACCCTGCCTGTGCCCGACTACTCTTTTGCCTGCTCCTACAACACTGCACTGCATGACTATTGCAGACCCAGCCTGTACGACTATCCTGCCATCTTGCACGAGCTTGGAAGGACTCTTAAGTTCACATCAGTGACTTATCTCAGCCCTCGTGCCATCCTGCACTCCCGAACCACCTGCCCTCTCTAGCAGGGGTTGTCTGTGATCCCTGCTTTCCTGAGGCAATCCACAACCGCTTGCACTCGGGGCAAATGGGATTTCCAATCAGGACTGTGGATGGCCACATCACCCAAGTAGGCGGCTGCATATTGGCAATGTGGCCTCAACGTCTTATCCATCATCCTCTGGAATGATGCAGAAGCCCCATGCAGACCAAACAGCATTTGTTTTTACTGGAAGGAGCCCTCGGAAGTAGAAAAGGCTGTTTTCTCCTTGGCTGACTCTGTTAGGGGTATTTGTCAGTCCAGTTAGGTCCAGGGATGTTATGTACACTGAATCGGGGCGCAGATGGGTTCAAAAAGTATAATCACAGTCAATCGGGTGTGTCTAACGCCAGACATCAATAAACCAAATTGAGGTAATGGTTTGTGCTAAGGGAGAGAGATTTGCGTTTTGGGATGTTATCTTGTGAATTAGACAAGCTCTAGTTCCCGTACAGTCCTCCCACGGTCGCATGACCGAGTTAAAGTCCACTCCCAGTTGATGTAGAGTCTCAGGGGCAGCTTGTATCCAGGATAACATGTCTTGGGAAAAAAAGCCACCCGGGGAGTTTGGAGCATATATATTGGTAATAGCTATTGCATTAGAAGCTAAGGATAGATGGAGCATTAACTTATGGCCAGTCAAATCAACTCGAACATCCCTAACAGAGTGTTGCAGATTTTTGTGTACCAGAATGGCTACCCCTGCCTTGCGACCAACCGCTGGAGATTCATAGAGCTCACCAACCCGTAATCTGCGCATGCGAGGTAGATCGTCAGCAGTAAGATGCGTCTCTTGGAGGAGAGCCACATCTGCCCGAAGACGCTTCAAATACCTAAGGACGCACATGTGCTTATTAGGGGAGCGGAGTCCCTTGACATTCCAAGAGACAATCTTCAGGTTATCTCTGTTATTCTGAAGAGCCATTTCTGTTGAATATAGAATAAGACAAATGGGAAAAGTAGTTAAACCTTACTTGTAAAGCCTGGTAGTAAAAGTTACAGCTAGGTGAGGGTAGACAACATAAACGCTAAGCTTTGCACAGATATTTGCATAACAGGTAGACGTAGCAAACAAATATAAACATATGAACCAAAACGAAAGCAGGTGGATAGGCCACCTGTACAACATTTCTGTCTTAACTTTTTTTCCACATGAGGAGGAACTCCTATGTGCAGCTCCCACTTGTCGTGCACTCCATCCTCTATAGCAGGTACCATTCCCCGGGGAGGGGGGGGGGGGATGGAAATGTGAGCCCATCCTCGACAATTTGGAGCAAGGGATAGGTTTAACGGCTTCTAATCAACAGAGGAGCGAATGAACGACTGTGAGGTAAAAGAGTGGAAAAAATTCACAATAATAGTAGTACCAGTACCTGTAATGAACAGTATGAAATAATCAGTCCATGTTAGTGTGGCAGAGACAGGACAAAGTAGCACAAAAGGGTCAAAAGGATAAAACCATAGCTACCAGTACGCAGTATGGGTTCCAGTGTATATTGGAGGCCAAAGCATTTCAGCGAATTCCTGCATGGTTGGATTGATTGTTGATGCGGCTTCTCATATATTGAGGTTTCTCTGGAGATTGTTGGTGTTTTGAAGATGCCCGAGAAGCTTTAGGGGCAGTTGAGGAAGAGCTAGAAGTCGGAGTAGTGATTTCCATGTCCAAATCTGAAGCGTTGTTAATATAGTGCTCTGCATCCGCTGGGGAAGTGAAAGTGAGATGCTCCCCGGTGGGGGATTGGAAGTGGAGGATTATTATTATTATATTATTATACAGGATTTATATAGCGCCAACAGTTTGTACAGCGCTTTACAATAAAGAAGGGATGCAGTACAATTACAATACAGGAATAGGAGGGCCCTGCTCATGGAGCTTACAATCTAAAGGGAAGGGGAGGTGGTACAAAAGGTAATGGCTGCAGGGGATGATCTGATAGAGGTGACTCAAGTACAGTTCTTAGGTAAAGGTGGGGTAGGCTTTCTTGAATAAGTGAGTTTTCAAGGATCTCCAAAAGGCAGACAGGGCAGCAGCAGACCGGACATTCTGGGGCAGGGAGTTCCAGAGGATGGGAGATTATCTGGAGAAGTCCTGTAGGCGAGCATGGGAGGAGGTAACAAGGGAGCTAGAGAGCAGGAGGCCCTGGGAGGAGTGGAGAGGATGATTAGGGTGATATCTACAGATGAGATTAGTGATGTAGCTGGGGGTAGTGTTGTGGATGGCCTTGTACGTTGTGGTTAGTATTTTGAATTTTATACAGGGGTAGTGGAAGCCAGTAAAGCGAATGGCAGAGAGGGGCAGCAGTCGTGGGTTGGTTAGTAAGGTGTTTAAGTCTGGCAGCAGCATTCATTATAGACTGAAGGGGGGATAACCTGTGTAAAGGTAGGCCAGTGAGGAGGCAGTTGCAGTAATCAAGGCGGGAAATAACCAAGGAGTGAATAAGTTGTTTTGTGGTGTCGTTAGTCAGGAAGGGGCACATTCTGGAGATGTTACGGAGGTTAAGGCGGCAAGATTTAGCCAGTGATTGAATATGGGGGGGGTTTAAGAGAGGTCGGAGTCTAGGGTTACACCCAGCTCCCTGGCATGTGTGGAAGGACCAATGGTTGTGCCGTTGATCTTAATGGTAAAGTCATGAGGAGGGGACCGGGGAGAAGGAAATATTACAAGCTCAGTTTTAGAAAGATTGAGTTTGGGGAAGTGGCGTGACATCCATACCGACATGTCATTCAGTAAGTTTGTAATGTGTGAAGAGATTGAGGTGCAGATTTGAGGAGTCGAGAGATAGATCTGGGTGTTGTCAGCATAGAGGTGGTAATTAAAGCCATGGGAAGTTATCAACTGGCCCAAGAAAGAGGTATAGAGGGAGAATAAGAGGGGCCCAAGGTCAGAGCCTTGGGGTACCCCAACAGAAAGAGATAGAGGAGCGGAGGAGATGTTGTTGTATGTGACACTGTAGGTGTGCTGAGATAGGTAGGAGGAGAACCAGGAAAGAGCAGAGTCACGGAGGCCAAGGGAGTGGAGTTTATTGAGGAGGAGTGGGTGGTCAACTGTGTCAAAGGCAGCAGAAATGTCTAAGAGTATGAGTATGGAGTACTGACCATTGGTTTTAGCAGTTAGTCGGTCGTTGGTAGGCTTGTGCAATTAGTTTCGTTCCGAATTTCGTTTTTACCGAATTTTGCAAAATTCGGGAATTCAGACGAATTCCGAATTTTCAATTTCCGAATTTTTGTTTTTCCGAATCGCGGTAATTCGGAAATTCGCGGTAATTCGGAAATTTCGTTAATTCGGAAATTCGCGGTAATTTGGCAATTGCGGTAATTCAGAAATTCAAGATAATTCAGCAATTGCATTAATTCGGAAATTCGGCAATTGGAACAGACGAAAATCCGAAAATCTGAAATTCGGAAATCCGGAAATCCGAAAATTGAAAAAAACTAAGAATATTTGAAATAATAACTAACTAATAACTATTAAATTATAGGTATTGGAATTTCCTTGAAAGTTTGGCTGTTAATGAACTTAGATATGAAATTTAGCACTAATAGTTATACTTTCAAGAAAAATTTTCAATACCTATATTTATTTAATAGTTATTTATTATTATTTCGAAAATATTCTTTTTTATTTCCGAAATTCGGAAATAAGGAAGAACATTTGAAATAATAAGTTATTAATTTATAATTTTTACTTATTATAAATTATAATAAGCTATTATTATTTCAAATGTTTTTCATTATTTCCGACTTTTGCAGTGTGTGACTGTATGTATGCATACTGTATGTATGTGTGTGTGTGCATACTGGGTGTATATATACTGTGTGTATATTGGATGTATATTGTATGTATACTGTGTGTTTACATACAATATAAGCACAGTATGTACACACCCAGTATGCACACACACATACATACAGTATGCATATATACAGTCACACACTGCAAAGGTCAGAAATAAGGAAGAACATTTGAAAAAATAATAGCTTATTATAATTCATAATTAGAGTTGAGTGAACCCGGACTGTAAAGTTCGGGTCCGTACTGAACTTTTGGGTGTCCGCGACCCAGACACAAACCCGGACTTTTCAAAAAAAGTCCGGGTTCGGGTCCGGGGTTCTGGTAATTTTACTAAAAGTTCTGAAAAGTGCTGTAAAAAAGTTCTGGAAAGTCCTAGAGGTCTGCAAAAGGAAGGGAAATGGGGGTAAGGGTCGGACAAGTGCCCTACAAAGAAATGGGGATAGGGAAATAACTTAAAATAATTAAAAAATAACATAAAAAAATAAAAAATGAAGGTGGATGTGGACTATCTTAAAACTGTGTGAGAAAAGTATAAAGTAGCAGGGAGAAGCCATATCACTGTTCTAAGAACATCTGCAAACTGTGTGTGAAAATGATCAATTAGCGGGGAGAAGCTCATCTCACTGTTCTTAGAACAGTGATATGGCTTCTCCCCGCTAATTTATAGTTTTCACACACAGTTTGCAGATGTTCTAAGAACAGGGATGTGGCTTCTCCCCGCTAATTGATATGATATCACTGTTCTACAATTATCTTCTAACTGTGTGTGAAAACGATCAATTAGAGGGGAGAAGCCATATCACTGTTCTAAGAACAGTGATATATCATATCACTGTTCTTAGAACAGTGATATGGCTTCTCCCCGCTAATTGATAGTTTTCACACACAGTTTGCAGATGTTCTAAGAACAGGGATATGGCTTCTCCCGGCTAATGTATACTTTTCACACAGAGTTTTAAGATGATTGTAGAATGTACAATCATCTTAAAACTGTGTGATAAAAGTATAAATTAGCTGGGAAAAGCCATATCAACAGTTTTAAGATAGTCCACATTCACCTCCATTTTTGATTTTTTATGTTATTTTTTTTTTTAATTATTTTAAGTTTCCCTATCCCCATTTCTTTGTAGGGCACTTGTCTGACCCTTACCCCCATTTTCCTTCCTTTTGCAGACCTCTAGGACTTTCCAGGACTTTTTTACAGCACTTTTCAGAACTCTTAGTAAAATTACTAGAACCCCGGACCCGAACCCGGACTTTTTTTGAAAAGTCCGGGTTTGTGTCTGGGTCCCGGACAGGCCCAAGCCCAGGCCCCAAGATCATTAAAATGATTCTCAAGACTTTTCACGAC
>BLSH010448953.1:471624-488442 GCA_018402905.1 Glandirana rugosa | reverse complement strand
TCCAGGCTCCCGATTTTTTTTTTAATTTTCAGTCGTCGATGTGTATGTCATCGACGAATGAAAATTATAATTTAATATTAAAAGTAAGCAGCTACTGTATGTGTAGCTGCTGACTTTTAATTTTTTTTTTAGCCCTCGGACCTCCGCTTTAAACTGAATTTATACTGGAATGGGGTTGGGGAGGTTAACAGTTATTCAATTTAGAGCTAATCAAAAGGCACATGGAGAAAGTGGGAGGTTTTCTGTCCTAAAACAAATTGCTAAGCAAGAGAGACTGCAAGATAAGCATTGGTGTTTGATCTTGGCCAAAACACTATAATAAAAATAAGTGTAACCTCAACAGACAAGTATAACAGCAGTTTCAAAGTCTTAACAAGGCAGTAGCTGATATCAGTCATGCAATGTAGCCAAGTGTTTCAGAGAAGAGTTTAGTCAGTGGTTACAGCAGGCAGATATGGGTTGCAGACAGGCAGATTGACTTTTGTGTTTCAGGGAAAAGTGAAAGCAGTTACCGATGGTTACAGCAGGCAGATATGGGTTGCAGACAGGCAGACTGACTTTTGTGCTGCAGGGAAAGTGAAAGCAGTTACTTGGAGAAGCAGAGCAGAGAGGACATGATGAGAGGATGATGGTGATGATGTATACCCTTGTTAGAAGTATATTTGTTTTGAAAGTGCCAACACTTAAACGCACAGTGACACTTTAACCAAGCAGTGGCCAACCTGTCCCTCGCCAGCCGTCCCAAGAGTTAAACTGGATGGCCGGATAGGCCAGTGTGAATTAGACCTGGTTGCTGTACAAGGTTGAGCAAACTGGGGAGAATGCTTTGAGTTGTTTCATCACCTCTACTGAGTAGTTAGCAAACAGTAGCAAGTTCGAGCCATCTATTGAGAGGGTGAGTGGATGACGGAACTTTTGTAGAATTGCATTCTTGTCAGAATAATTAAGATATCGAACGATAACAGGCCTGGGTTTAGTACGTTGGTCTGAGGCCTGTCCTATGTGGTGGGCACGTTCAATGCCATATGGGGTGCAGGCTCAGCTGCTCTGGGATGAGTTTGGAACATATCTCCCTAAGCTGTGTGTTGGCGAATGACTCAGGTAGACCTACAATCCGCAAATTGTTGCATCTCCCACGGTTCTCTAAATCGTCCAATTTGTCCCTGTGGGATTAAGAGAGGCGTGCTAGGACCGCTTAGCTGGCAGCAGTATTGTCCTCAATGGAGGAGATTTGCTCCGCTGCATATAGTTGCTCTAACCGCTTCTGTACTGCTGCGTCTACTGTGGCAGCTAGAGTGGGGATGAGGAGAGCGGCTACTGCCTGTGCTATGTGTGCAGGTGATGTAGAGGCAGGAGCAGGCTGTCCGGTGCATGTATTCTCATTTTCAGTGCCACAGGGAGTGGACGCCATGTTAGTTGTAAATCAATAATAATAGATAGTGCCTCCCCTCCAAGTGCATAACATATAAATAAACATTGAGTGACAAATGTTAATTCTCAGATAATTGTCCATGCATAATCAATCCATGAAAAATATATAAATAACATATAAATCAGTCCATAATCAAAAGTGCTGGTGCTGAATATAAACATATAAATCAACCAATGATCTTCAAATGTGACTTGTGCTTGAAAGTGCTCAATAAGGTGCTCAAAATTTCATTCCAAGTGCAACGTGGAAAACTGTGCTGGACTCCCTTCGTGTCCCCACTCACCAGAAAGTGTTGACCAACTGCTTTTCAGTCAGAGGTCAAACAAGCTTATGTCAGTGGGGAAAACTGGAATACATCAGCAGGATGGCCGGACACTCAGAATGGAGCTCAATCTTCATACACAGAAATGTCATCTGAATGGCTCAAATAAACAGAAACATCCTCATGTGTAGACTGTAAACAATAACACTTTATTGCGCCAAGCAGAAAGCTACTTACAAGATAGCAGATTAAAATCGCCTGATAACAATGGAGTGTCCACAACGGCGTGCGTTCCACACTCTCCCACCACTAAAACCGGAAGTGGCGTAGACGGCTGCGGCGACCGGATTTTTCATTTTCACATTTCTGTGTATGAAGATTGAGCTCCATTCTGAGTGTCCGGCCATCCTGCTGATATACAGTATTCCAGTTTTCCCCACTGACATAAGCTTGTTTGACCTCTGACTGAAAAGCAGTTGGTCAACGCTTTCTGGTGAGTGGGGACACAAAGGGGGTCCGGCACAGTTTTCCACGTATGAAATTTTGAGCACCTTATTGAGCACTTTCAAGCACAAGTCACTTTTGAAGATCATTGGTTGATTTATGTTTATATTCAGCACCAGCACTTTCGATTATGGACTGATTTATATGTTATTTATATATTTTTCATGGATTGATTATGCATGGACATTTATCTGAGAATTAACATTTGTCACTCAATGTTTATTTATATGTTATGCACTTGGAGGGGAGGCGCTATTTATTTCTGATGCAGATGTATATCTGAGGGGAGCAGCCCCCCATTATATGTAGGTGTGCCCGTAGTGAGGACATACACATGTTCAACGTATTTCTTTGAGCACTTTTTTATTGACCGTCAGAGGAGGCGCTGTTTATTTGTTTGAATTTTGCCATGTTAGTTGTGGCTGTCAGAGTGTGGGCGGCAAGCTGGGGGTTAAAGACTGGCGATTGCACCAGGGATCGCTCCACAAAATGATCAATCCGAACTCTTTGGGTAAGGGGGGCGAAGGATGACACCCCGGAGCTTTAGCAGGCTTACTTACAGGCTTTCAGGAGAGGAATGGAGTGGGAGCTTATTTTCCTACCTCCTCCTCATGGGGTGCCGGAACCAGAAGTTCTACAATTTCTTTCTAAGCAGCACTCTGTAGACATTGAAAGTCTATTAATTTTCCTCAATGTCACAGAAAGCCTCTTCCCTGTGTATTGGAAACAATTGTCGTACTGACAAAAACAGATGTTAAGTGTGGATCAACACTACATTATGGCAGACAAGCTCATTCTATCTAATTAGGCATGCTGGTTGGTATTCAAATCTATAAATATATAATTTCTGTGTTGACCCAGTGAGGGGTTATGATAATTTTGAGGTGTGACCTCATGTTCATTCAATCACACATGCCAATATGGAGGTTTCGCCTGTCCTCTCCTTTTAGTACTACTTGTCGTGTCTATAATCGCATGCATGTTATATTGCTTATATAGATGCCAAGCTATCCTTTTTTTCTCTGGTTCCTATATCTTTTTTTTTTTGCAATAAAGGTTTTTATTGAGAATAAGCATACATAAGCTTGTGTAAGTATACAATGCATACATAAAACGTTAATAGGGGAGTCAGTTACATTGGTTGTTTCTGTTTGTTGTAACATATGTACAATTGACAAAAAGTAATATAGTTAGTTTAGAAACAATGGGTAAGTAAAGTGATTTTCACGCAGAGTAAATTTTTACAGTAAATTTTGCTGTAATTTTGTTTCTCTGGTTCCTATATCTTTTTTTTTTTGCAATAAAGGTTTTTATTGAGAATAAGAATACATAAGCTTGTGTAAGTATACAATGCATACATAAAACGTTAATAGGGGAGTCAGTTACATTGGTTGTTTCTGTTTGTTGTAACATATGTACAATTGAGAAAAAGTAATATAGTTAGTTTAGAAACAATGGGTAAGTAAAGTGATTTTCACGCAGAGTAAATTTTTACAGTAAATTTTCACACAGAGTAAACCATCAATCCTAGAGCTTGTCATGGTATATGTGATTTAGTATAGATGTTTTATATTCCAGACTTGTTGTATTGTGATGTAGTTGTGTGTATAGTTAGTCAGCTAGTGTTTCTATCTTGGTACTTGTGTTCGATAATGTTGTAATGGAGTTTTGCTTTGAATTTTGTTATGAGTCGAGTATATCAGAGTAATCTTTTGAGATCTTGAATGAAGCCCATGGTTTCCATAGTTTATGGAATTGTGTGGCGTTTTCTTTTTTTATTGCCACTGTTTCTTCCATCTCCATAATTTCATTTATTTTTTTTATCCAGTCTTTAGTAGAGGGTGTTAGGGTGGATCTCCAGGAAAGGGGTATAAGTGTTTTGGCCGCATTAAGCATGTGTCTGATTAATGATTGTTTGTATGTCTTATAAGAGAGGTTGTTTATGCGTAATAGGCAGAAAGGGGCGTCAAGTTCAATTTTTGTATCTGTTATATGTTTGATCCAAACAATGACTTCCTTCCAAAATGGTTGTAATTTATGGCAAGACCACCAGATGTGTATAAAAGTCCCCACTTCTTTTTGGCATCTCCAACATTTATCTGATACATTGGACATCCAATTATTCAATGTCACGGGTGTAATATACCATTGGGTGTGAATTTTTAAAGATTTCTCTTGTATACGGGTGCTTAGGGAACATTTGTGGTTGAAAACACAAGCTTTCTCCCATTGTTTTTCAGAAATTTGAATATTAAGATCGTGTTCCCATTTATGTTTGTATTTATTTGTGAATGTTGAGCTTGGTTGAGAGATCCAGTTGTAGGCCAGCGAGGTGGCTCCTCTGAGTGGGGTTTGATCAAGGCATATTTTTTCTAAGTTTGTTAGTGGTCTTGTCATAGATATTTTATCTTTGTTATTCTGTATAAAGTCATGTATTTGGATGTAAGTCCAGTAGTCTAGTGACTGATTGGCTAATATCGTAGTTAAAGGTTGATGGGTGAGTATATTGCCTTTGTTTATGCAATCATATATCAGTAGGGGTTTGTTTTTTTTTGTTAGTAGTAGTTTTGTATTGGTCATACCCGGAGGAAATTCAGGATTCCCTGCTATGGAGGTGAGTGGACTTTTAGATGATGAGAGTTGGTGTGTTTCAAAGATTTTCTGACAAATTTTCAGGGTGGTGCTGATCAGGGGGTGGTTTTGGATTTCTTTGGGGTAGTGTTTGGATGAGGACCAGGGTAGATATTGAGTGAGGATCTTTCTTCCCTTGAGTTCTAGTTGGACCCACTCTTTGTTGGTGGCATGACAATGCCAGTCCAAGAGTCTGGTGATGTGAGTTGCATGATAGTATTTTTTGAAGTCTGGAATTCCTAAACCTCCCTTGTTTTTGGGGAGTGTAAGTAGTTTTAGTTGAACGCGGGGTTTTTTATGTGCCCATATAAAATTCCTCTTAGCCTTAGTAAGTTTTTTAAAGAATTCATTTGGAATTTCAATTGGTAAGGCATGGAACAGGTATAATAGTCTGGGTAGAATCTTTAAGATAGCTGCTCTGCCAAACCAGGAAAATTGTTTCGTGTTCCATATTTTGAGGTCATTTTCAATCTTTTTTAGTGTTGGGAGAAAATTGTAATGATAGATATTTTTAATATCGGGTGTCAGTTTAAATATTTAAGGGCGTTTGTTTCCCATTTATATGGGCAGTTTTGGATTGTGAGTTGTTCTATCTCTGTTGAGAGTGTTAAGTTCATTGCTTCGGATTTGCTATTGTTTATCTTAAAGTTGGATATATATTTGAATAAACGAAATATTTCATTTAAGTTCGGGATAGAAATATGGGGTTGTGAGATGAAGAACAGCAGATCGTCTGCGTAAGCAGTGAGTTTATACTCTTTTTTGTCTATGTTGAAGCCATGAATATCAGGATTTGCATTTATGGTCCTTATTAAGGGTTCAAGGGTTATGATGAACAGTAAGGGGGAAAGGGGACAGCCTTGTCTTGTACCATTTTTAATGTGCATAGTGTCTGAGAGGTAATTGTTAATTTTGATTTTTGCTGTTGGTTTGTCATACAATGATTGGATCCATAGCAGCATTTTATTCCCAAGCCCGATATGCTTGCATGTGGCAAACATGTAGTCCCAAGCTACTCTGTCGAAGGCCTTCTCCGCGTCGGTTGACAGGAGAAGGCCTTCTATCTTGTCTTGGCTTATTTTATATATCAAATTCAATGACTTGATTATATTGTCTTTCGCTTCACGCCCTGGCATGAAGCCTACTTGCTCCGGACCAATTATCTTCAGGAGTAAGGGTCTCAGTCTGCCGGCTAAAATTCCTACCAATAACTTGAGATCCAAGTTCAAGAGTGAAATTGGTCTGTAGTTTGCACATTTTTTATGGTCCTTGTCTGGTTTGGGTATGACTGTGATTTGGGCTGCTAAAAAATCCGGTGAAGGTTTTGTATTTTTATGTAGAGAATTGAGGGCGTCTTTTATTGGTTTGGAGAGTAATGATTCAAAGGTTTTATAGTACTGTGAGGTCAGACCGTCAGGTCCTGGACTTTTCCCTGATTTAAGATTTTTGATTGCAGAGGAAATTTCTTCTGGTGTGATGTCTTTTTCTAATTGTTTAGAGTCTAGTTGTGAAATTTTGGGGAGTTTACTTTTAAGAAGAAAATCACTAATGATTTTTTCCCTTTGATCTGGGTTATTTTTTGTTTTGTTTTGAGGTGGTAGATTGTACAATTCCGAATAGTAGTTTTGGAAGATTTTTGCAATTTTGGTTGTATCGAATGTTTCAGATCCTTTTGAGTCATGAATGCTGTTTATGTTAGATGCAACCTTTATATCTTTCAGAGATCTGGCTAGGTGTTTGCTACCTTTATCTCCATATTCATAATAAATTGTTTTTTTGAGATATAATGATCTTTTTGTTTTGTTGTCTATGAGGGTCTGTAATTCTTTCCTCGCCTCGAGTAATTTTTGTTCTGTTTTGATTGCCAATGTTTGTTTGTGTGTGTTTTCTAGATTGTGTATTTTTGTCAGGAGATTGGTGATGTGAGTTTATTTTTCTTTTTTCTTTTTTGAACCCCATTTAATAAAGTTTCCTCTTATTACACATTTGTGAGCTTCCCATGTTGTTAGGGGAGAGGTATCTTGAGGTTGGTAATTTAGGAAGTAGTTAGTTATCTCTCGATTTGTGACGGTTAGTATTCCGTTATCTATTAATAATGCGGGGTTTAGTCTACAATTAAAGATTTTCGGGTTTTGTGATTTGTTGCTTAGGTGAATTGAGATGGGGGCATGGTCTGATAGAAGGATATTGCCTATGTTAGCATTTTTTAGTGTTGGTAAGTCTCTTTGTGAAATAAATAAGTAATCGATTCTCGTGTATCTCTTGTGGGGGTTTGAGTAGAATGTATAGTCTTTTTCGTTGTGATTTAGTAGTCTCCATGTGTCTACTAAGGTTAACGATTGTAAGAGTAGTTTGATTTTTTTTAGTATTCTATAAGTTATGCTAGTCTTGCCTGATGATGTATCTTGTTGTGGATTCAGGGGGATGTTAAAGTCCCCTCCTAGAATTACACGTCCTTCTGCAAAGCTTTTCAATTCGTCTATCACTAGTTGACAAAATATAATATGGGTTTTATTGGGGAAGTATACATTTGCTAATGTGGTGGGTATGCCTGACATATGGCCTTTTAGGAATACATATCTGCCATCCGGGTCTGTATGAACATTTTCTGTTTGAAATGTTGAATTTTTGCTTAAAAGGATTGATACGCCTTTTGTCTTGGGTTTGTTGAATGGTATGCCTGGGTAAAAAAGTTGTTTGTCATTTTAGGTATTTGTGATCCTCTAAAGTGAGTTTCTTGTAGGAAAACTATTTGAGGGTTGCTTTTTTTAAGCTCTCTCAGGATTTTGTGTCTTTTTTCTGGTGTGCTTAAGCCGTTTACATTATGTGAGATGATAGTTGGGTTTTTCCCTAAGTGTGAATAAGTCATTGTAGGTGTTTACTCCGTGTAAGATTGATCAGTAGTTAATTATATACGGTATCTCGTATGAGGTGATGGATGATTTCACGATGTGTGCGATAGCTGACACTAAACTTTAGTGTCAGAAGATTCTTATTTGGTTAGAAATTTAGTTGTTATTGAGGTTCTAATGTTGTCTGTATTTGTTTCTATTTGGGGTTTGAGGAAGCGGTTTTCTTCTTGGGTTGCCTCTCGTTGGTATTAATTAAAGTGTTAGTAAGTCATGTAAGGGTCACCAGGTAGTTCATAAGTGTATAATTGAACTTTGATTTGTGAAAGTTAACAAGATTGGGCTAGTTTTATTTTGTGAGGAAGTTGGGATTTTTATGTGAGTGGTTTTATCTCCAAATTTGACAGTTGGAGTTGTTATTTGACGGTTGAATTAGTAGTTTAATAATAAGAGAAGGAATTTAGTGTGGGCTGTATATTGAAGAAGGGAGGTCTCTATGCGAGACAGTTGTGTAAAGTATTAAGCTTTTCCATTTTAAACAACTTAACAATATAATCTCTGAAATAATTCACATGACGTCTTGTGTCATGTAACAATAAGAGTTGCATCCCAAAAAATTCCAGCTGTTGAGAGTTATGGTTTTGAGGGGTTTTTTTTTTTCCCTTCCCCTCAAAGTCTCAATATTTTGTGTCAAGATCACTGCAACAGGCAGTGATGGTTTTACGCTGGTTTAGGTGGGATGCAGCTCCAGCAAGTTAAGAAAACATCAAGAAAAAAACAAACAAAACAAAAACATTTGAACATATATAACCTGAAAGAGTTAAATGAGTTAACCATTAAGCATATGTTTCATCAGTACTTAATATTTCAAGTTTACGAGTAGGGTACCCTTGGTTGTTGTAGTATAAACTTAATGTCTGTTAAGATTTTCTTGCAGGTGGTAGTCATGTTCGAAATAAGGTATTGTATGATTGTTTATGAGTAAGTTGGGCTTGTACAGAAAATTACCTTATACCGGGTCCATCTTTAATGATCAAAATCATCTCTCTTCCCTCTATGTGCTTCGGTTGTGAATAGTAGAAATTTATAGAGATTATTCAGATATATAATTAACCAATAGTACGTATTGATAATAGCAAGTTATCTGAATTCAGTGAGTGTATGGAAGATACTTCTAAGTGTCTCCTTTTTGTATGGAGTCTGAGTGAGAGGGAATTGGTAAAGTGTGTCTTTATCCTGGTATGACATAGTGTACTAAATCTTTATGATTGTGGGATGTTGACCTCTTGTGGGTGTTCGTATTATTGCAGATTGTAAGATTGTCCTTACAAATCTGTTACTTTACATTGAGTTTAAATCCATAGGTCTGGTTTGTTTCTTCTCCTTTATTTTTTCAAGCTTTCAGCCTTAATCTTTTGTGTTGGTTACTCGTATCTGAAGGTCTTAGCATGTCGACTTGATAAAATCTGAGTTTAAGTGGTGGTTTATTTTGTTGCAAAGACTGAGAATAGTTTTCAGGTTGTGTTTCATGTTAGTGATAGTTAGTATAAATTTTAGAGTTTTCCCTAGTTGTGTTCAGATGACCTGCTTCAGTAACGGTTATCTCTCACTCTGGGCGTTTTTGATGCAGGCGTTTCTGATGTTTGTCCTTCTTGTTGTTTTTGTTTCTTCCCTTTTGAATATGTGGGTTTTTGAGGTGTAGAGCCTGTAGAGTGTGTTGTTATAGGGATTTGTGGAGGTAGTCGGAATTCCTGATACCACTCAGGTAGGTCTATTAAATCGCTTTGAATAGCGTTGCAGAAGGGTGGGATGTCTTCTGGAGTGCGTAAAAGGACTTGTTTGCCATCAACCGTGATCTGTACGGCGAAAGGGAATTTCCATCTGTATGGAATCTTTTTTTCTTTTAAGATTTCCAGAATTAGTTTAACCGCTCTCCTGTTCTTTAGTGTTATGGGTGAAAGGTCCTGGAACAGTTGAATGGTTTCTCCGTTAAAAAGGATTTGGTCATTTTGTCTTGCTTTTCTTAGGATATCCTCTTTCAAGGGGAAGTTGTTGAGGCAGCAGATGATGTCTCTTGGCGGAGCTGTGTCTGGGCCTTTGGGTCTCAGTGCCCTATGAGCTCTTTCAAACTCAATTGTCGAGTCCATAGGTCTTTCCAAGAGATTATTAAAGATGGAGGTAAGGACTGGTTTAATTTCTTCTGCATTTATAGCTTCTGGTATCCCCCTTATTCTGATGTTCTTTCTTCTTTCTCTGTTGTCGAGGTCCTCCATTTGTCTATTAAGGGTGATTAAATGTTGGGAGTGTAGGGTGGTTACTCTATCAAGTCTCTTTATGGCTCTGTCTCTTTGTTTTCCTGATTTCTCAACTGTTTTGACATTTGTTCGGTCATTGCTGATATTTCCGCTTTAAGTTCAGATAGTGCTGATGAAAATGACTTTTTAATATCAGCGGCTATTTCTGTCATGTCTCCGTAGGTTAAAGGGTGGTCCATATTTGTTGTACTTCTTGTCGGTCCTTCAGAGGCTGCTAGAGATTCATCATCACAGTGTTCTTCATCCGTGTACTCCTGTGGTTGCGTATTCTTAGGACCTTCCAGTTTCCTGCTTTTTGGGGTGTATTTAAAGATGTCAGCAATATCAGGTCCTAGTGAGCTTGCTAGTGAGCGGTGTTGTCTTGTTTGTGAGTTAGATTGTGTGTTGGTTTTTTGATATTTGCCCATCTTGTTAAGTTAGAGAACTACGTGGTGTCTTTGTTGTTTGTTCAGAGGGATGTCATTTTTCTTGGCGTCAAAGTTAAAAAAAGTGATATATGTCCGCTAAGATCGTCTTTAGCTGGGGACGCCAGTGACAGTCTTATTTTTGTGTTTTCTCGATTTCTCTCTGTCTTAAATGTTTTCAACAGATGACTTACTGTGGTGGGGTAGGGTATTATTTCTGCTGGTGTGGCAAAGTTTATTTAATTGAATTTCTCCTCTGTATATCATCTAATCAGAAGCTCCAGCAGATCCCGGACCAAATCTGTGTGTTCCAATGTCAATAATGGGGTTTCAATAGGTTCCAGTCTTGTCTTTATTATCAGATGTGTCAGTGAAGAGGTGTTGTTAATTGCTTATTAATGATTTATAACATTGCCTCCTAATGATCCAAGATATATGTGGAAATGCTGTGGTGGATCGGTGGTAGGAGATTGCTTGTTGAATGCTATCAGTGACACTTTATCTGGTCTGCATCTATAAGAGTGGTAGGGATTGTTGCATAGCAAGCAGTCTTTTTATGGCCACAATAATCCCCCTGCAGCTCAGTTATGGTGTGTGGGGAGATGTTGTTACTGTTACTTTGGCTTGTGTGGTGGCCGTACTTGTTCTTTTTATCGCGGCTTTTTACTGCGATCGGCGCGCCTCATCCGCGGGTAGCGGTAAAATTTAGTCTGGTGTCCGCCGGAGGCTTATTGCGGCCTATTAGTATGGCGGCGTCTGGGTGTGAGAGAGTTTAAGAGCTCTGTTTCTTCAAAACCCTTTGGTCAAATTAAGTCGTAGGGATCTTAAAATGTGGCCAAGGTTCGTGGTGAACTAATGATGAAAAAGTGGGATCTCACCAATCCTTTGCCGCTGCGGATTCCTTTGGATATCTTTTGTCTTTGAGAGAGCTTGTCCAGAACGCGTCCTCCATGAAGCTCCGCTAGCCACGCCCCCTATATCTTTTATACCTCTCCTTCCTTCCCACACATGTAACCTTCTACAGCTACTATGCCCGTTTTATAAATGGTTAAAGGAAATCTGTACTTTTCTCACTATGTTACTCATGTACCTAAATGATTTGAAACAATATGCTCTCCACTTTCTATTTACTGATATAGGGCAATATTTGTTGTGCAATTCCTCGTAAAACTTTAAGCAAAAAAAAAAAAGGTTCATTTTTGACTGATCTGTGTTGTGATTAATATCTATTATGCTGCATGGAATTTGGTTTCCTTAGAAACAAGATAATTGCTGTGACAGTCTTTAGGCCCAACCCCAACTTTTTCTTCCAAATAGCATATCCAAATACAAATAGGAGATACAGAGAGATGAAGAGAGCCACTTCTACATTATATAGCATATTACTAAAAACTAACAAGATGCATATATCACTGCTTGTACATTTTTAATACAGTTAGATTTCCATTTTTTATTATAATAGGGAAGTCTGAAAGTTTAATGTGCAGGACCAAAGAACCTGTGTTAGATGCCAGCAGGTTGTTTCCTATTGATTTAAATCACCTTGAGTTATGTGTGTTCATGGAATGTTTGATATATAGAAGAGTGCCTAAAGGTAGAAAGATTTATTTAAGACTTTTATATCATTGCCTTTCCTAATTAGATTGCAAACTTTAAAGAATATAACCATTTATAGCTGCTTCTATTTATATTCTGTAAGGTTGAAAGGTAAAGTATGTCCCTTGTACTTCTAAAAGTGAACAATTTGGAGCTATTCATATAAACTATTATAATATATATATATATATATATATATATATATATATATATATTGATATATATATATATTGTATATTATAAACTATTAACACTTACAGTGGAACTGTACCCATAACAACTTGATAAAAAAGAATGTTCTTTAGCAAGGAACATACATTCCACATGAATAATTATGCTACCAAAATTAATGTGTGCTGAAAATTGCCTCCAGTATTGCTCCTGTTTCTACTTGCCAGAGGCTGCCATTTTGCTGAAGAATAGAGCCCCTGAACAGTAGTAAATCTTTAGGCTGTCAGCAGATCTGCCTCTACAAATTATGAATACAAATAGAGAGCAACTGAGCATGTGCAAAGGAGGGTGTATCCAATGTATTACTCAATTTTGAACAGTATAAGCACTCGTTTTTAAAGGTTAAAGCGGTTGTCTACCCTTTTTTTGTACTTTTACCTACAGGTAAGCCTAGAATAAGGTTTAGAAGATATTCCCTTTCTAATGTAATATATCGTTACAGCGCATGCGCCATGTATGTTCCAGCGCATGCGCCGTATATGTGTCCCGGCAAAAGCCGGCATTAGTTCCGGGCCCTGCCAGAAAAAACGAGCCCCACGCGCATGCGCGGGAGTGACGTCTCGCGGCTCTGGCCAGTCACAGCGCCGGAGCCGCGTACCCGGAATCAAGATCCGGGTGAAGATGTCCACTCCCACGGAGGGGACCGAGCGGCTCATTTGGATCTTCATTTTAAGGTGAGTAATGAGCTAGTATGCGGTGCCGCCATGGTCGCCACCCATCTTAAAAAGTTTCCCCCTCACATATACTAATGTGCCACAAACAGGAAGTTAATATCACCAGCCATTCCCATTTTATTAAGGTGTATCCATATAAATGGCCCACCCTGTACAATCAGATTGCATAGTGTATTGCCATCTTTATACAAGTACATAGAAGGGAGTGGACAGAAACACTCAGCTGTCAAGCCCTGTTCACAACTTTGCATAGCAGGAACTCACATTCCCACTTGCGTTTATTTTTTTTTTAGCCGGGGGGAGGCATTTTGGGGAATTTTCACTCTTCACACATAGAGCAGCCCATCCACATGAATGGGCCGCCCAACACACAGCAATCGCCCCAAAGAAGCTTCAAGAGGAACTGCAGTCTGCTCACATAATTTGTAATAAAAACATATTTGCCATTCTGAAGCTTCCCTCCAACCACTTTGCATATTATTTTATATGTACTGTGATTCTGTACTTGCCAAATATGCTGCAGAAATTTCCCTCCACTGAGTCTGGCTGCATCCATTTTAACTGTGGGCAGCTACTGCCTGTTCACATCCTGGATTTACAAAGACGCTCAGAGGCACACATTCAGCCCTGCAGCTTTCATTGGCCCTCTTATGACTCACCCCCCCCCTTCCTGGCAAACTCTCATGAGAGTGAGAAGGAGAGAGCTGTGCATGGTGTGAAACACTGAGGCTTTTTACCAGACAAGAAACGGGGAGTGGCTGTATAGGGTATTTACTGGCAGAAAAAAAGTTTTACTATCCAAATGTAAAAACAACAAGGGCAGAAGATTTAATAGATGGAAAGATGAAAAAATTCCGCTTTCAGAACTTTTTTTTAGAGCGGAGCTTGATGCGTTTTTTATTGTGTTTTTTAATGCAGCGCATTTCTGAAATGCAAGGAAACGCACAGATGTGAATGGAGCCGCACTGTTCTTCTGTTACCGCACCAATTTCACTTTCAGGCCCCATTCAAATCTAGCATAGTAGGAGCACACATTTTGTGTCTCGTTTTTACTTTGACACGCATAGGGATGCCTATTAATTTCAGTTGGCTGCATTACATGTGGCTTATGGGACATTTGGCTTTTGTGGGTTGCGTGGTTTTACTGTGTGTTTTGCAGCATTTGCATCTTCTTTTTTTCACATGGCAAAATGTGTGTTTGCTTCTGTGTTTGGAGTGATGTTAACAATTAATGGCACTGAAAGGACAACTAGTAATTTTAGGTGTATAAAGATGGCCATACACTATACAATCTGATTGTACAATCTCCTTTAGATCTGCCATCAATTATGTAGTGCAAGGCCTGCCTGATTGGATATAGAGTGATTATCTAGATAGGAGTTTCCTTCTAGTATACAAATTTGGTAAATCTAAAGGAGATTGTACAATCAGATTGTATAGTGTATTGCCACTTTTATACACCTAACATTACTAGTTGTTCTTTCAGTGCCAACAATTGTTAACAGCACACCAAACACAGAAGCAAACACACATTTTTTCATGTGAAAAAATGAGTGGCAAATGCTGCAAAATGCACAGTAAAAAAGACGCAACTCACAAAACGTCAAAATGTCCTAAAGCCTGTTCAGGAAGTAGGAAACAGCAATAGATACATCTGGAAACATGGATAGGGAACAGTAAGGTAAGTGTCTGTAAATTTTATGGAAAGCTTTGATATTTTTGCAAAAAAGTACATGAATGCTACACTGGGGGACCTGGAATTTAGAAAAAAAAAGTGAACAAAGGTGAACTTAGCCTTTAACCACTTCAAGACAGGACATTTATACCCACTTCCTGCCCAGACCAATTTTCAGCTTTCAGCGCTCTCACACCTTGAAAGACAATTACCCAGTCATGCAACACTGTACCCAAACAAAGTTTTTATCATTTTTTTCACACAAATAGAGATTTCTTTTGGTGGTATTTAATCACCTCTGTTTTTTTTATTTTTTGCGACATAAGTGAAAAAAGAGCAAAACTTTTGAAAAAAAAGACCTTTTTTAGTTTGTATGATAAAATGTTGCAAATAAGTCACTTTGTTCATAAATTTGGGCCAAAATTAATACTGCTACCTATCTTTAGTAAGAATAAACCAAACAAGAGTTCATTATGTGGTCTGTGTGAAAGTTATAGAATCCACAATCATTAAAAATTGATCACACCTGATGTACTGACGGTCTATCTCATTTCTTGAGGCCCTGAAATGTCAGGATAGTACAACCCCCCCAAATTACCCCTTTTTTGAAAAGTAGACAGTCCAAAGTATTTGGTAAGAGTCATGGCGAGTTTTTTGAAGTTGTAATTTGTTTCTTGGGAAAATTCAGAAATTATTATTTATTTATTTTTTTACACAAAATTGTCATAATAACAAGTTATTTCTCACACACAGCATATGCATACTTCCAATTACACCCCAAAATACATTCTGCTATTCCTCCAGAGTATAGCCATACCACATGCAACTTTTTCACAACCTGACCACATAGAGAGGTCCAACATGCAGGGAACACCGTCAGGCGTTCTAGGAGCATAAACATCACATCTAATTTCCTAACGACCTTTTACATTTTTGAAGGTCCTGGAGCTCCAGGAAAGTGGAATTACCCACAAAATGACCCCATTTTGGAAAGCAAACACCCCAACGTATATTCTATGAGGTATTATGAGTCTTTTGAACTGTTCAATTTTTTCCACAAGTCTTCGGAAAACTTGGAAAGAAAATGAAAACTATTTTTTTTACACAAAGTGGTCAATATATAAGATATTTCTAACACATAGCATGTACATAGCAAAAATACTCAGATGGGTTGGTGACAGGTACTTGGGTACTCTGATGGGCAGGTGACAGGTACTCTGGTACTCTGATGTGCTGGTGACAGGTGCTTGGGTACTCAGATGTACATGTAACAGGTACTCGGGTATGCTGGTGACAGGGGCTCGAGTACTCAGATGGGCAGGTGACAGGTACTCGTGTATGCTGATGGTCTGGTGACAGATACTCAGGTACTCTGATGGGCAGGTGACAGGTACTCAGGTACTCTGATGGGCTGGTAACAGATATTGGGGTACTCTGATGGGCTGGTGACAGGTACTCGGGTACTCTGATGGGCTGGTGACAGGTACTCGGGTACTCAGATGGGCTGGTAACAGGTACTTGAGTACGCTGTTGGTCTGGTGACAGGTACTCAGGTACTCTGATGGGCTGGTGACAGGTACTCATTTATTCTGATGGGCAGGTGACAGGTACTCGGGTACTCTGATGGGCTGGTGACAGGTACTCATTTACTCTGATGGGCTAGTGACAGGTACTCGGGTTCTTTGATGGGTTGGTGACATGTACTCGGGTAATCTGATGCATTGGTGACAGATACTCGGGTACTCAGATGGGTAGGTGACAGGCACTCGGCTACTCTGATGGGCTGGTGACAAGTACTCAGGTACTCTCATGGGTTGGTGACAGGTACTCGGGTACTTTGATGGGTTGGTGACACGTACTCGGATACTCTGATGGGCTGGTGACAAGTACTCTGGTGGGTTGGTGACAGGTAAATGGTGACAGGTACTCATTTACTCTGATGGGCTAGTGACAGGTACTCGGGTTCTTTGATGGGTTGGTGACATGTACTCGGGTAATCTGATGCATTGGTGACAGATACTCGGGTACTCAGATGGGTAGGTGACAGGCACTCGGCTACTCTGATGGGCTGGTGACAAGTACTCAGGTACTCTCATGGGTTGGTGACAGGTACTCGGGTACTTTGATGGGTTGGTGACACGTACTCGGATACTCTGATGGGCTGGTGACAAGTACTCTGGTGGGCAGTGGATGGGTAGACTCATGGGCTCATAGACAGTGGTTACGTAGTCTAATGGGCTCATGT
>BLSH010448953.1:443150-459309 GCA_018402905.1 Glandirana rugosa | reverse complement strand
TTTTTTTACGTCCTTTTTTTTTCCATTTAACGTCGTTCAGTGTTTCCATCTTCTTTGTACTATTTACTCTTCACATTTTATATTTATGTTATCTTATCATATACCTTACTACTACAGGTATACATATGTATACTGTGTTTTCACATTCCTATAATACACCGAGATCCGTTATCCTATCCCTACACCAAGTGTATGTCCCACATACTTAATAAAGTTCTTGTTTAGGTACAGTATTACTACCAAGTAAGGGACACCACAAGACCAAACTTCTAATATCTAGGTGGTGTGGAGAGCGTTATCTTCAACCGCCACACGTAAAAAGGTTAAACCTTCCTCTCGAGGTGGGGATGCACACCGCCAACTTCTATTGCGAGAGGTGTGGTGGATCTATAATCTTCAAACCAGAACACCACAGGGAATGAACCATCATTATGACATGGATTTGTTCTTGAAATAATTCATACACCCTGTATGTGAACCACATCCCTATCCTATTGCCTAGAGCCACATAATATCCTTACACTTTTGTGTCATATGTATACATATGGACATCATCATTCCATATACTATTCTATTGTATTTATATTTTACACTTCTCATTTATCATGTTTCTTCTACCTTTGTGACTTGCTGCAATTTACCTTTTTTTTTCCTGCATTTTTTTGCATCTCTATGCGTTTTTTTTCCTGCATCTTTATGCTTTTTTTTGCATCTTTATGCGTTTTTTCATTTTTTTTCTTTTATTTTTTTTATTTATTTATTTTTGCATCTTTATGCGTTTTTGCATCTCTATGCATTTTTTTTTCTCTCTCTCTTGCACTATCTTGCATTTTTGTTCCAATGTATCTATTTGTATTTTTATATTTGTGTATTGTTTTGACTTGTCTCCCAGAGATTTAGATTTGTTTTCCCTTCTGTGCCTGAATACCAATGAATTGTCAACTTATTCAATTAAGCATTTAACCAATCAGAAGTGGAGGGAGGCACTAATGATTATGTTAACTCTATTTATATGTATGTTCATTTTACATTCACTTGTGTGATCAAGGCTTGTTTGCCGAAACTAGTCTGCCCATCGTATTCTTGCACTCACTGGTGTGGTCTACACGAATAAATCAATAGAGGATCACGGAGTTGCTGGCTGTTTCTTCTTATCTCTTGAATACACACGAGTCAACAGTCGTACAATGGCTTGTTGGCCAACAAAAGTTTTCTAGTTTGCTCAGCCCACTTCGGTGGTATGACTGTCAAACCTTGGCTGTTGTAATCGCGCGTACTAACTCATCAGGAGTATGCCAAGGATATCTATAACTATAAGTATGAACAGAATTAGTGTGTTGGTCTAACCCTTGTGTAAAACAAGGATAAAAAAAAACCCAAAAGGTCTGTTTATCACAAGTCAGCTCATAAAATGGCCCAGCTTATAAAAGGGGAAAGGAAGGTGTCCCCTTTTATAAGTTGGACCATGTTATGAGCTGTCTTGTGAGTATCTTGAGACCTTTTGTTTTTTGTCCTTGTTTTTTGCACAAGGGTTAAAGCATTACATTAATTCTGTTCATACTTATAGTTATAGATATCCTTGGCATACTCCTGATGAGTGGCAGTAAGCAACGAAACACGTAGAGTTACGAACAATATCAAGATTGTCTGATTTTTATATTTCAAACTTATTATGTACTCCATATGTACGGTAAACTGTATCATGTACTTATATAATTATGCAATACCAATTATGTGTTATGTCAGCTCTTTTCAATGGCTTTTTATGACCACATGTGTATATCAAATGAATTTTGAGAATATGAATTGCAATTTTATATATAATACATTTTATACTCCATGTACTCTTTGCATTACCATTTTCAATGTGACATGTTTCATTTAAAGTCCCATGGCCATTGTTTCTCTTCTGGTATACATGTTATTGGGGATGGAGGCATGTCACTTTGGTTGTGACAGGTTAAATTTTCCTTTTTTTACATTTAAGGAGACAGCACAGTTACAATACAATTCAGTACAAGAGGGTTAGGAGGACCATGCTCCTGATAGCTTACAATCTAATAGGGAGGGGAAAGTGGTACAAAAGTTAATAACTGTGAGTGATGAGCTGATGGGGGAATTAGAAGTTCAGTTGTCCGGTGAAGGTGGGATATGCTTCCCTGAAGAGGTGTGTTTTCAGGGATCGCCTAAAGTGGACAGAGTAGGAAATAGCTGGACAGATTGGGTAGAGAGTTCCAGAGGAGGATGTAGGCTGTAGTGAAGTCCTGGAGATAAACATGAGAGCAGGATACAAGGGAGCTAGAGTGCAGGAGGTCTTGGAAAGAGTAGAGAGGATAGTATAGGTAATATATTGAGACAAGACTAGTGATGCAGTCTGAGGAACAGCTGTAAATAGCTTTTTATGTTATTTTTAGTATTTTGGATTTTATGTGGTGGGCAATCAAAAGTACTAAGCAGTTAGCGAGGATGATTTGGCAGGCAGCAGCATTTGTGAAAGACTAAAGGGGAATAAGCTGTGTAGAGGGAAGCCCATGAGAAGGGAGTTACATTAGTCAAGGTGAGAGTTAATAAGGGTGTGAATGAGTTGCTTAGGGATTTATTGGTTAAAAACGAAACAATTTTGGAGATGTTATGGAGGTAAAGTTAAAAAGGTTGGACAGTGATTGGATTTAGGGCTGAAAGGACAGATCAGAGTCCAGGCTTACACCTAGCACCCTGGCACGAGGAAAGGGACTGACAGTTGTATTACAGTTCTTAATAAAAACTCAGGGAGGAAGGCATGGGTGAGGGGGGGATTTGAGTCTGAGGAAGTGGTGTGACATCCATAATAATATGTCAAATAGTAGGTTAGTAGTGCAAGAGGAAATTGAATATGTGAGGAGAGAAGTAGAGCAAAATATTTGTGTGTCATCAGCATTGAGATAGTATTGGAAGCTCTAGGAGATATCAAATGACCAAGGGAGGTGGTGGGGATAAACAGAGAAGACAGAGTTGTTGGCAATACTAAAGGACTGCTGTGAAAGTGTGATAGGTGGGAGGGGAATCAGCAAAATGCAGTCTTTGAGGCCAAGGAGGTGGAGTTTTTTTAGAAGCAGGTGGTTAACAGCATCAAGGGCAGCTTAAGGATTTAGTAGTATGAGTATAGAGTAATAGCCATTGGTTTTATCAGTTAGTAAATCGTTATTGGGTATCAGAAGGTCAGTTTCTGTGAAGTTATGAGTGAAAGCCAAACTGTAAGGGATCAAGAAGGTTGTTGTCATTGAGGTAGGAGCTCAAACAGTTGTAGACTAAGCATTCTAGATGTTAAAAAGTATATGGGGGCAAGGACATGTGTTTTAAGTTGTTCAGGCTGGTGGGGTCCAGTGAGGGCTTTCTAAGTATAAGGGTGACCAGTACATGCTTTAGAGGGCAGAGGAAGGTGCCAGTAGAGACGGAAAGTTTGAAGATGTGAGTAAAAGAGTGCACTATAGAGCCAGAGGGTTACCATATTAGTTACCATAGTAATTGAGAGTAAACAGGGTCCAGGGGACAAGTGGTTAGATGCCTTTTGCCAAACTTCTCTTTTAAACATGCATATTCAAGCAGCAGCAGCGTTTACTATGAAGCAATGATTAGCACAGTGTCAATTTCCAATCATACTAGGCATGGTGATGGTTAAACATGGATCTTCAAGCAGCAACATTTACCATGAAGCAATGATTAGCACAGTGTCAGTTTTTAATCATATATAGCATTGACATGTTAAAAAATGGATATTCAAGCAGCAGCATTTACACAGTAAGGAGCAGAGAAGACACAATGAGAAAGTGAGAGTAGCTGCGTTAAGCTTAATAATACTTGTGCAAAAATACTTTGATAATATAAATAATGCATATATGTTGTAGTTACAGTGCTGACTCAATTTGTGTTCCCTTTTATATTAGATGGCCATTTTCATATTAGATATTTCATGAACATGCTGATTTATAGATTAGCAAAATATAGAAAGCAAAATCATAATTTCTATACTTGTGAAATCTAATTTTAGGATTTTTAACTGTCAAATGTATATTATAATAACACATCTTATAAGTGTATCCATGTGTAATTTCCACAGCACAACACTGCAATAATTAATAGGATAAAATTGTCTTTGTTTTATCTTTGGCAAATTTGTATATATTTACTGTGTTTACATCTAAGTTAGTTTCTTTTATATTTTACTGCAATCAAATTAATGTTTTAAATGCTTTAATGCTAGCCCCCCACATAAAAAGAGTTTAAAAATGGCAGCCAAAAAAAGCAGCTTTTCAAGAAAACATTACATATACTTAATGTTTTTTTTTCTGGGGTGAGGTTTGTCTTTAAAACAAACTTTAAAGGGGGGTCATTGTTTGATGAGTGATGAAGATGGCTGCTTAAACCAAGAGCCCCATAGCCATCCAGGGGACTTTCTTTCTTTGCACTGCCTGTCACACAGCAATGGGCAAGATCGGCAGCCTATTTACTCAACCAAGATTCCCTATTCACATTTATGTTGGTATTTGTCCAAGGTATTCAGGATGCAGCAGTCAGACATGGCGGGAGAAACCTCTCAAGGGCCTTCTCCTTCATTGATCTCTCACAGATCACAGGGCACAGAGGTGAAATGCAAATTCCCACTTGACTCTGACTATGTCCTCTGCCTTATCCAACAGATATCCAAGATTTTAGACTTACAATCCATTGTCTCTGACATCAAACTTGTTCTGTCTGAAGCCGTGACAGACCTGAAGGATAGGATTCAGGGAGTAGCTGACTGATTGTTGGATGTAGAGCAGAAGGCTACCCACCATGATGCAAAAGTCCACAGCCTACAGGAGATGGCATCCTAAGACTTGCCTCATCTTACTGAAATGCAGTGCAGACTGGAATACCTAGACAATAGGGAAAGATGCCGGAATCTAAAAATCTGTGGGATACCAGAGCCTGTGGAACACAACCAGCTGCCCGTGGATTTCCAAGCCCTTTTTAACAACCTGTTTTAGAGGCCGCAGGAGACCCCATAGAACTTGAATGAGTTCATAGGACACTGAGACCACAGGGCAGAGAAGGAAATCCCCCTAGAGATATTGCTTGCTGCTTCCTAGATTTTTGGCAGGAAGAAGAGATAATGCAGCGGCTGAGGGAGCAGGAGACTCACCTTAAATGGCTCAGATGTTAAAGTTTTTCAAGACCTGTCCCCAATCACACTACAGAACCACAGAGCTACCCTTTTGGTTTAACCGCTACCCTCCAAGGCCACTCAGTGACTTTGCAGACCCTGGATGTTCTGCCTCGTTTTTTTTAATATACTTCAGATTAATCCAATTCTGGTACTGGAATGGTACCAGGAGTTTTTGTTTACTGATCCACAGCATACGGCTCCCTCTGATCCTCCAAAAGACTGCTTGTCTAGGTGAAGAGATCACTCCCTTCAACTATACCAATGGCATTGGAACACAGAGGAGCCCTGTAAAGACACATGACTGTGCTTCCCCAGCCACCCTTTGTATTGCTCTCTATCCTAACAGTTCAGTATTGTGCTTACTACAATATGTTGTTTTGTGTTTCTCATTGACTGCTATACCCAGTTACGTGAGTGATTGATTATTCAGTGTAGATGTCACTCATAATCTGTTCTGGTCAGGTTGTTTTAGCTATAACCTTTTCTTTAGCTCCGAGTGTTTTGCTCCTACTGTGGACCAAGGAGGGTTTTTTTTGCCAGAACAGTATGCCAAACTTAGCTGTTGTTTTTTCTTTACTTACTTATTACCGATTTTATGGACCTCCTTCCCCATGTTTTTTTCTCTCTTACACTTTGAGCTGAATATGGGTAGAAACACATGGTTCTAATGGTTCTTTGATATCTGACTGTTTATTGATTGTGGCCTATATTTTAGTAATGCCCATTGTCACTGTGTCCAGCATGTCAGGACAGATGTTACGCCACTAACAGGGTTGGCCATGATCATCCAAATCAGTTGGGACATGTTTACGTACTGATCTATGCCCTTCATAGGATACTTTCTATGTTTGTCAGTATTGCATCTGCTACTGGCTGTAGCTATATATTTGCCGTTTTATGCAATTAAAAAAATCAATAAAGAAGAAAACTCAATCCTTCCCTGTTAGCAGACCCATGCACCCCCCCAAATTCTCTTAGACAAGACTTACCAAATATATTGACCTGAATGTGACCCTGTTATTTAAAGATGTCTCAATGGGAGATGCTTAAATGCGAGAGATAAAATGTTCTGTGAACATGCCAACAAAAGTGATAAAGTGCTGGCATGAATCCTCCAAGCAAAAAGAGTAGACATGGCTGTACATGCTGTACACAATCATAAGTGCAAAGTGTATGACAAGGTTGAAGACATAGCTTATCAATTTTCTAGTTACTATGACAATCTCTATAAATTAACATCCTATAGCCAGATAAACTCCTCAGCCCCTTGATCTTGCAGTGATATGATTGCTTACTATCTGCATAAACATGCCTGCTTTATCCCAGCAGCAAGTGCTAGATATGGAACTCCCAATCACCATAGAAGAATTGCTTACTGCGTTAAGCTGATGAAGCCTGGGCCAGACGGTCTTTCTGCACAATATTATGAGTTTTGTCATGATTCTTACATATCCTTTCCTTAGGGCATATAACTCCTTAGATACTAATGGTAAACTGACTCCTATCTGAACTTGCTGCTCTTCTTTCTTAGGAGCAGGTGGGTTTTGCTTTGGGCAGAGAAGCCCATGACTACAACATCAAGTTCCTCAACATCCATCACTGGCTCTAATGAAAAAAGCTTCTTTCTGTCTATGGGTACAGAGAAGGCATTTGAGTGGCCTGGGACTACATAGAGGATGCTCTTACCTCCATTTGACTGGGGGGAAAAAATGTGTGCTAGAATTCATGACTTTCTACTCAAAGTCAATTATGTCATATGATGTCCTTGGGCTGGAAGTGGTTAATCGGCAACATCGGCATCAGGGGCTGCTGCTAATCCGGGAATGATTAATTTAGATAAATATCAGCCGATCAACGAAGGCCGTGGACAGACATGCTCTTTTATCTGTCACAAAACCTCTGTCAACACTGAATGTCTGTTCGGAAAGCATGCAGGATGCAGAGCAGCCCAGCAGCTCAATTGCATAATGGGCAAGTTCTGGCCAGTGCTCTATTCTCATGACCCAGTAACCCAGTGGAATGTCAACAGGAAAGCTCTCCATGACTGTTTTCACCCCTAGATCATCTCCCACCATATGATGCAGATGCTGCCGATGGGATGTGGAAGCTGACAGCTCTGGGTACTAAAAAATGAAATGAATCACTGAGATGGCCCCCTTCTCCCCCGCTCCTCTCTTGACCATACATAAACTCCTCTTTAAGGTGTCCTCAAGATATGTCATCCTCTGCTCCCTCGGTGAGGATGGGGTGAATTCTGAGAGTTTCCCTTTGTAATGGTAGTCAAGAAGGGTTACCAACCAATAGTGATCCTTCTCATTGGTGCCACAAATTCTCAGATCCCTTCGCATGCTTTAAAGAATGAGGGAGCCTATGCACCACAAGTTTGCTGAGGCATGAGAAGCAGATTCCTTGGGGCACTGAGGATTACAGTATCTGGAACTGCCTCCTCTCAGTTACGTACTACTCCCAAGGGTTCTGGGGACAGAAAATCATCTCTTAAGGTTTCACATATGTCTTCCTCTGCTTCAATGCCTCCAAAACTGCCTTCATCCTCCTCCTTCTCTTGTGTGTTCTGTGACATCACAAGAATGGTGTCTGTATAAAGAGGGCCTTGAGAGGAAAGGAAGTCCTCCTCTTCTTCCCCCACTGTTCTGCTGCCAGTGTCCTGTGCATAATGCCACGCAGAGTCTGCTCCAGCAGGAGCACAACAGGGATTGTGTCACTGATACATTCATTATCACGGTTTACCATCCTTGTCACCTCCTCAAATGGTGACAGTACAGTGCATGCATCCTTTATCAGCAGCCATTGGAGTGGGGAAAAAAAGCTGAGCTGGCATGAGCCTGTCATTTTGCCATACTGACACAGGTACTTGTTGATGGCCCTCTGCTGCATGTGCAGTTGCTGCAGCATTGCCAAAGTTGAGTTCCACCTGGTAGGCATATAACAAACCAGGCAGTTTACGGGCAGGTGGAATTCTAGTTAGATTTCAGCCAACTGAGCATTGGCTGTGTATGACTGCCTGAATTTGCTACAGACTCTTATGGACTGCTTTATAGGATCTTCCAACCCTGGGTACCTGTTTAAGAAACGCTGCACTACCAAATTGAGGACATGTTCCAGGCATGGCACATGTGTCAAATTTCCCTGTCTAAGGGCGGAGGGGAAGTTAGTGCCATTATCGCACACCACCAGCTGGCATGGCGTGAACCACCTCTGAGCCTGTCCCTGCAGAGCTGAAAGAAACTCTGCTCTGGTTTGGCTCCTTTCCCCTAGACAAACCAGCTGAAGCACTCTATGTCATCTTTTAGCCTGACTCATTGAATAGCCCCTTGAACACTGAGGGGGTACTGGTGGTTCATAGGACAATACAGAAAAGGAGGGCATGTAGGAGGAGGAGGAGGGGTGGCACTGACAAATCTCACATCATCACCACCAGCTGTATGGTGACATGGTGGCAAAACAAGCTGCAGCACTGAGCCCTGTCCTGCATCCTTCTGAGTTGCAACCAGAGTTACACAGTGTGCTGTGAATTAAATATATTGTCTCTGACCATGCTTGCTGGACCATGTGTCAGCTATAATGTGGACCTTGCGGCGGACTGCCTTGCCCAACAATGCCACAACATTGCACTTCCACGTGATGGTACAGAGCTGGAATGGCCTTGTGTGCAAAGAAATAGCAACTGGGAACCTGCCATTGTGATACAGCACATTCTGCAAAATCACGTAAAAGGGGCAGAATCCACCAGAAAGAAAGGCACAAGGGCATTTGGGTGGCAGAAACTGTAATATTTTGTCATTGGAACAGCTAGGGCAACCAGCTGGTGGTGTGCTGCTGGCAGATGTTTTGAAAGGACCTGTGACACCCTTTGCTATATCATCATCCCTGTCAGTGGAGGCTTCGGAGAGGTCATGCGATATAGCGGGGGTAGACCTGAAAGATGAGGAGTGAGGAGGTGCTCCAGCACCCAAGTCGTGCCAATGACCTCATCATCATCATCCGCTCTATCCTCATTATCACTGGAGACAACTTGCCAATATGCTGCGGCTGGGGAGAACATGACTGCTAGGTTTGTGCACGGCCAAAAAATTTGTTAGTTTTCATTTTCGTTACGTTAGTTTTTTTATTTTTTCGGAAATTCGGGAATTTAGAAAATTCGGAATTTGGAAATTCTAAGTTTTGGGATTCAAAATTCGGAAATTCACAAATTCGGCAATTCGAAAATGCCAAAACTCGATATTCGGAAACTTGGAAGTAAAAAAATCTGAAAATTCAAAAAATTGGAAATTCTAAACTAAGAACATTTGAAATAATAACTAAGTAATAAATAACTATTACATTTATAGGTATTGGAGTTTCCTTGAAAATATGGCTGTTAGGTATTCCAATACCTATAATTGAATAATAGTTATTTATTAGTTAGTTATTATTTCAAATGTTCTTTTCAAAATTTCAGATTTCAAAATTTTTGAATTTCAGATTTGCCAGTTTTCCGATTACCAATTTTCAAAATTTGCAGTATTCAGATTTTTGGATTTGCTGTTTTTCGGATTACCAAATTTTTGAATTAAAAAAACCCAAAAATTTGGAGAAATACAAAATTCTGACTCTTCTGCCAAATTTAGAAAAGTTTGTTAAAAACCTAATTCGGAACAAAATGAATTGCACATGCATAATGACTGCTAATTTGTTGTTTACCAGTCCCCTCTCTGTAGTCTCATGTTCTTACCCTCCTCAACCTCAGAACCAACATCAGAATCAAGTAATACCTGTGCATCATCAAGGAGCATGTGTCTGATGCTGTGTTCAAATAGCTCAGCTGACTCCTCCATGCATGATGCTGGGGCTATGTCAGGAGTAGCTGTGAACAAGGAGGCAGAATAAGCTGCTCTGGCAGTTGCAGTGGTGTGCACACTAGTCTCTGCTTGGATGACAGAGGATAAGGAGGATGGTTTAGAAAGCCAGTCCACCACCTCCTCTGCATGCTGTGGCTGGATAGCAGGGGCAACATCACTAGACAGAGGAAATGATGCCCTGCCTGAGGACAGGCCACATCCACCTTTGCCTGTGGACACAGATGCAGCTGGCCTCCTCACAGTTCCATTTGAAACATCTGGCTTTCTTTATTGGCCTCCCAGACATGATGGGAGGCTTTTTACCAAAATGTAATAGAGAAGGGGAAATGCGTACTTTGATGCACTTTAATCAATGGAAAGTGGTGTGTGGTGCACTTTAAGTTGAGTACTCACTACACAGACACACTCCACTGACACACTTCAATAAACTGCAGTAAAACTGCACTGAAGCAATTCAATATACTGCAGTAAAAGTGCACTAACACACTTCAATATACTACCATAAAAGTGTACTAAGGCACTTCAATATACTGCAGTAAAAGTGCACTAATGCACTTCAATATACTGCCATAAAAATGCACTAATGCATGTCAATATACTGCAGTAAATGTGCTCTAGCGCAGTTCAATATCCTGCAGTAAATGTGTACTAATGCACGTAAATATACTGCAGTAAACATGCACTAACGCACCTCAATATACTGCAGCAAAAATGCACTAATGCAGTTCAATACACAGCAGTAAATGTGCACTAACGCAGTTCAATATACTGCAGTAAATGTGCACTAGCACACGTTAATATACTGCAGTAAACATGCACTAATGCACCTCAATATACTGCAGTAAACGTGCACTATCGCAGTTCAATATACTGCAGTAAACATGCACTATGGCAGTTGTAAACATGCACTAATGCCCATCAATATACTGCAGTAAACATGCAATAACATACCTCAGTATACTGGAGTAAACATGCACTAACACAGTTCAATATACTCCAGTAAACATGCTCTAATGCAGTTCAATATACTGCAGTAAATGTGCACTACCGCACCCCTGGTCGCACTACACTCAAGCTGCACTATCACTATATTCACACTACACTTACACTTTACACTCACAATAGGATCACAATAGCAAACTATAGCACACTAACTTGCTACTAACTACTAGCTATTAACTTTCTACACACTACTAAGCTAGTAGTAATGAACAGAGCCTTGTTCTTTATATCTCCATTCCAATATCACAGTGCAAATGGCTGCTCTGGGAAGAATCCTTTTATAGAGGGGGTGGGTTTATGTGCAATGAGCCATGATTGGGCATAGTCATTATTACTTTCTCCAATCATAGCTCTGACTGTGTTCTGTGCCCTGATTTGGGAAATCCTTCATTGCTTCAGCCAATCAGGGCTTCCAATGCATTCTGTGGCACACTGTGGGTGCTTGGCGGACCGAGAAAACGGTCTACAATTTGGGTGTTCGCTAAGCAAGCGTACAGCTAATGTTTGGCCCGATTCCATGCTCGGGCCGAACCGTTGTCGCAACACTACTGGTGGGTCCTGTTTCTTGTACATCTGGGGAATCTATTATTACTCAATCCTCAATAACTGCTTTTCCTACACTTAACCAACCTGTCACGGATGGACACTACACTGAAGGAAATGCTTGTGTCCCTGCGCTGTTCGATACAAGCGGATCTTTTATCACTGATCCACTAATTTAAAGGGGAAATGCAGGAGATGGGCTCCAGAGCTAGCCACATAGAAAATTGTATGGAGGAATTTGCCAATGATTTAGTTGATGCTCACACTGAAAGGGAGGAAGATGTGGAATGGTTTAAAGCTAAATTAGCTGAACTGGAGGACCACTCCAGGCGCAACAACATGAACATTTGTGGCATCCCAGAAAAAGTGCAGTCGATCGAAATACGAGCCTACTTCACTATGATGCTTTCCACCTACTGAGCTCATTCTTGATCGTATACACAGTCTACCCAGGCTGACACATCTACCAGACAGCCTGCTCATGGACAGAGTGGTGATAATTTATTTCTACCATATTAAATATAAAATTCTAAAAGCCACTAGGAACATGGAGAAGATTCTTCAACAATACACCCACTTGGCATTTTATGCTGACCTCTCACAAATCTTCATGTAATCACAGCATAACATACAAATGGGGTCACTCACTGAAATTGGTTATCTCCAAAGACAAGAGAGATTTCATGATTAAAATCATGGAAGAGGGTCTGGATCTAGTATAGAAATAGAGACTCGCTCTTTGTCCACCCAACTACTGGATCCTGAATGGCATACTGTAGGAGGCGCCGACAAAATAACTTGATTCTTCTTCCAGAGCTTTCTATGGTTACATTTCAGAAGCCCTGGATCCACACCCTAGGTGTGGACTTCTGACTGTAACCCCCAGTTGATTCAGAGGCAGTAATATACCTGCCTACTTTCCTTTTTATGCAAATCATATTTTTGTGTTTTTTTAAGCTGCTTTTGCAATGACTTTATCTTGTTGCATTTGCTTATTTTTTGGCAGTTTGTTGCCTTTTTGCTTTTGTTCAGGTACCTGCACACCCTCATGATGACCTAAGGCTGCCTATGTCAAGCTTATCAAAGCCATCTTCAATCATTCTTAGTGTTACTACCATGGTAATGATCACCTACTCAGCTTATCAAACCTCAATAGAGATAATATATATATAATAATAATAATATATAATATGTAGAGATAATAGAGAAATAAAGGGACTACTGTATCTACACTTGAGGTGAGACTCTTAGTCTGTATCCCTGTATTCTCTACTGGTCCTTGATAGAGGCTCCAATACCGCAGTGTGCTCTTATACTTACGCATTTTTGCAGTGCATGAAGAAAAAATAGCTGTTAGTAGCATTTTAGTAGCATTTAGAAGCAGTTAGAAGCATTTAGGAGCCTTAAGGAGCATTCAGCATTTTTTTCTGTTGGAAAAGCGCTCCAAGAAACTCTACAAAAACATTTTTTTCTGCTGCCAGAAGCTAAAGCTCATAAAATGCTAATAGCCTACATAAGTGTGCATGGACAGATAAGATAATACTATTTAGCTTCTAGGAGAAAAAGCACTAGTGTGCATGGAGCCTTACATGTCTAACACGACCAAGAAGAAATGGCTTTTTCATTGTGGTTAAAGGCATGATAGCCTTTAAGCCTTAGAGATTATCAAAGATGATTCTGCCCATTTCCTCATAATGGTCTGTGAAATAGATAACGCTCTATATACCATTGTAAATGTATATTTGTGTAATTACAAGCAAATTTCCTGCTTACATAACATTTGGAAAAAAGTCAGATCCATTCACAAGGGCTTCTTACTCCTCTGCAGAGACTTCAACTCAGTTCCTGATGTTGATCTTGACGTCTCTACCATCTCATCCAAATCTACCAGGCATTTGACACTTGACAACTTTATGTTATCAGTTAATATCTATAACACATGGCATTGTTATTATTACAAATATAAAAGTGCAGCACTAGCTAGAGCAAAAAAGTTCATAAGTCCATAATAAAATCACTCCAGATAAAAGAGGATAGGTCCCAACCGCCGTGCAGAAAGTAACAGATTGATGTGACACACAGCACCTTATGCACACCGCTCTTACCCTCCTGTGTGTGACCCCCTGGATAAAAGTGGTCAAAACACATTTTGTTTACTATAGAGTGGACACCACTCTCTCTCTCAGGTCTCCTCGTTCACCACCACTGGTACAGACAGCGTTCAAGTAGCCCGGGTCCGTTCACTAACCAATGAAATATCACGGTCTCCCAGATCACCATGCAAAGATGAAAGATGTCCACATAGCATAATAACGTTTAAAACATTTATTAAGTTAAAACACTCAGTACACTCACATGTCTCCAGCAGTTTAAAAGCAATGTATGGCATCTGCCAGTATCCAAAAAGTTACCATGAGGTTTTTTAACCTTAAAAAATAGCCATTAAGATCATTATTATCAGTGCTGGTCTCATCAAACACTCCCTCAGTATTAATTTTATACTGGGCTCTAAAATCAAAAATATCCATATTGATTGAAAATGACTATCCCTCAATGGGAACCCTGCAGCAGATTAATTGGTGTAAATAGAAATCTGATGGTTTAATTAATCAAATGGTCAGCAGCTGAGCACAATGTCCAACACCGAACACAGAAAATAATCCAAATATAAAAGTGTAGAGCTAGCTAGAGCAACAAAGTTCATAAGTCCATAATAAAATGATCAGATAATCAAGGAAGGTGATAACTGAATGTTTATCCAGCTCCCAGATGAATATGATACCATCTATAAAATGCCTCCACAAAACTATTTCTGGTCTCTGATGGCCCAAAACCACATCCTCCTCCCATTTAGCCATACGTACGCTATGTGGACATCTTTCATCTTTGCATGGTGATCTGGGGGACCGTGATATTTCATTGGTTGGTGAACTCGGGCTACTTGAACGCTGTCTGTACCAGTGGTGGTGAACGAGGAGACCTGAGAGAGAGAGGGGTGTCCACTCTATAGTAAACAAAGTGTGCTTTGACCGCTCTTATCCAGGGGGTCACACACAAGAGGGTAAGAGTGGTGTGCATAAGGTGCTGTGTGTCACATCAATCTGTTAGTTTCTTCACGGCGGTTGGAACCTATCCTCTGTTATCTGGAGTGATTTTATTATGGACTTATGAACTTTGTTGTTCTAGCTAGCGCTGCACTTTTATATTTGGATTACTTTCTGTGTTCGGTGTTGGACATTGTTCTCAGCTGCTGACCATTTGATTATTTAAACCATCAGATTGCTCTGCTTGGATTTTTTTTATTATATTGCTGTTATTACTCCACTGAAAGAGATTACATCTTTTTTTCCAAACCGCATCTCACTTATTATCGAATGGACTTATTCGTGACAGACAAACAGCTTCTCCAACATATAACAAAGTCGGACATTCCTACCATAACTATTCTAATTTGTTGGGAGTTGAGCAACAAAAGTCGTCTAACTTTGTGGAGAAACGGTGTCTATTTCCATGTGAAGCCATCTCATTCCTCCCAGCTTCATAACCAGATGGCGGAATTCTTTTAATATAATGCATCTTCTGTTGCTGATCCCTTTTTAGTTTTGAATTTGCATAAAGCCTTCATGCGTGGCATATTAATGAAACAAAGCGCTAGTGTAAAGCACCATAGGGCGCAGCAGATTGAATGAAATTCTAAAAACAATTAGAAAAATGTGGATGATGTAAATAAATGTAGCCCCTCAGTGGCCAACAGTAATAAGCTATTTCTCAATGGACACGAGTTGCAGATCTTGCTCACAACCCAACTTGCATGCGACTTGAGAAATTTGAAAGCCACATTTTTTGGTCTTTATATAACCTTCGTGAAGAAGCCACTGCTACTCAGCCTACTTTGGAAGGCATAACTAATAACTAATATTTTTGGCTTCTATTACTAGAGGAATCTCACCTGCAATCCCTTAACTGCCAATTCTCGGAAAATGAAATTCTGGCTGCGATTCAGTACCTTACCAAAAATAAAGCACCAGGGCCGAATGGTTTCTCGGCAGAATAAATAGATATGTGCGGTGCGTTTCATTCCGAATTGAAATTCAGACAAATTTTTTGTTATTCAGAAATCGGATGTATCCGAATTTCCAAAATATAATAGTAAAAAATTTAAACAAATTAAATAACAAAACAAAATTTCAGAAGAAATTCACATTCAAATAGTTTTCAAATCGAATTTGAATAGTTTTTTTAATCAAATTTGAATTTCCAAAGAAAATAAAATAGAATAGAAAATAAAGGAATAGAATAGAAAATAATAGAATGGAAGAGAAAATAAAAGAATATAATATAATAGAGTAAAACATAACAGATCCCAAAATAAAAGTATAGAAAAAATTGAATAGCAAATAAAGGAATAGAATAGAAAATAAAGGAATAGAATATTAAAAAATGTAGTAAAACAAAACAAAATAAAATAAAAACAAAACAAAATGATGTAAAAAATTATAAGATAAGGAAATAAAAGATAAGATAAGGAAATAAACGATAAGTTAAAAAAGATATGAAAATAAAACCCTAG
>BLSH010448953.1:330876-351913 GCA_018402905.1 Glandirana rugosa | reverse complement strand
ATAACGGCTAACTTGGGGCATTACTTCCACTATAGTAATCATCGGAACACCGATAGGGATGAAAAACATTTGTTCAAGAGGGAGCCCTAAACAGCATGAAAAAGGAAATAGTTAAAGTCAAGAAGAACCCGTATAGGAAAAAGAACTTTTGAAAAATTAGTAAATATGGAAAATCAAAGAATACATATAATATATTACAGAGTAGGTGTGTATGGGGGATTGGATATATAGGGTTCGGAGGGGATAGATATGGTATATATATATAAAAAATAGAAAATATATAAAGAATGTGTACAAAATATTATATATGGTATAGATAGGGGAGGCTTGGGATATATAGGTTAGGGGGTATGTGTGGATGAGACATTATATAATATACATAAGAAACTAAAAGGTATAAATGATTAAAAAGTTTTCAAGAAAAAGGATATGCCCAAGAAGAACTGAAATTGATAAAGGAAAAAGTACGACAAATCCCGAGGGAGAACTTGTTTACAAAAAGTAGGGATAGCCACAAGGCTACTAATGATATCACCTTCATTACGGGGTTCAATCGGCAATACAGGATGGTAGAAAGAATCTTCAAAAGATACTGGCCCATCCTTAGGACTGACAAAGTTCTATCCAAACTCCTACCTAGGAAACCGAGATTCATTTATAGGAAGGCCCCAAACCTGCGGAACCGCCTGGTACATAACGTAATAAACCCACCAACGGAAGTTAAGCTGATGGCAAACCTAAAAGGTTTCTATAAATGCCAAAAATGTCTGCCATGTAAAGTGAGTAAAGCTCAGCCAAGGAAGAGAACCAGCTTTAGAGCAACAACATCTAACAGAGAATTTCAAATCAAAGAGTTGATTACGTGCAGTAGCACCCACGTCACATACGTCATCGAGTGCCCGTGCCATCTCCAATATGTGGGGAGAACCACCAGACTCTTGTTCGTTAGAATTAGGGAACATATTAACAATATTAAAAAGGGTTTCCCCAAACACAACCTGTCCCGCCATTTTAAAGAGTTTCATCATAAGGATCCCTCATGTCTAATTTTTTACGGGATAGATAGAATTAAAAATAATTGGAGAGGGGGGAGCAAAAGGACAGAGGTTTCTAAGAACGAAACGCAGTGGATATACCGCCTGGGCACACTTGTGCCAGGAGGCCTGAATGTAGACATAGACCTCAATTGCTTCCTCTCCAATTTTTAAATGGCGGTTTGATGAGTGGTATACTATACTTTTTAATCATTTATACCTTTTAGTTTCTTATGTATATTATATAATGTCTCATCCACACATACCCCCTAACCTATATATCCCAAGCCTCCCCTATCTATACCATATATATATATTTTTTATCTTTTATATATTTCTTACACATGTTTTATAACTTCAAAAAAATTTTTTATATACATTTTAGGGTTGCCCTAAAACTTTTTAGTGTCCTCCGTACTCATCACAATTTATTACTCTTCATAGGGACCATCCATTATACCCTCTTAAAAAAGTTTTTATATTTAGAAAGCAAAAAAATTATATTATTTTTACTAAACCGTTATGTTACCTTCCCTGACAAAAGTGTTTTACCTCCCCTGACAAAAATGTTTTACCTGTGGTTGTTTTTATTTATGTCTATCTAGTTATTGTGTATATTTTTAATATATATCCCTCACATTAACATAACACTTATGATAAACGATTGGCATACATAAAGCTGATTTTGGGTATTGTATAATAATATTGTGTATTATATGACAATATGAATATGCGAGGGATACGTTCCCTTCCTCCAAAAGTCGTTCCCTTTCTAGATGAAAAATCGTTCCTTTTTACACTTCTCGATAATTTACACTACTTGATACACTATCCGCACTCAATAGCACTTTTGTTTTTTCATTATTTCATCTTTTACTGCCTCAATATAGAGTTTTCGTATATCACCTTTAATTTTTTAAAATGCCAAAAATTGCGTATGCTATATGCATTCTGACCACTTTACCGTCCTCTTTATTTTAAAGATCTCCTTTTTGCCCGTCTAATCACTGGAACACCTGTAACCACTTACATTATCTTCCTATCCCCCAAATAACACTATTCCGCCTTTTCGTTTCATACAATATATTTGACTCTCTTTTCCTACCAAAAAGATGGCGGCGGTCACCTGTAAGGAAGCAAGGAATATAAGACCGCCCCCTCACAGTGGGTATATAAGGTGACGGAGCACCAAGATGGCCACCGCTTCCAACGACGTCCTATGACGAAACGCGTTAGGCGGGGCCAGCACGCACGTCCGTCTCGTTCTTTCGACATCACTTCCGGGTTCAGTGGTTCAGCGCGCTGCACCGCAAACCACAGGGAGAGGAAGGGAGACGTCCCTTCCTCAAATAGCAGCTGTGCTGCTGGTTTGTTCACGAACCCTGCATTATTGCTATTTTAGCTATTTACTCAGTTTTACCCAGTTTTTTATCCATCTTAAAACTGTGGAAATTGTCTTTTTTATATTGATTGCTGAAATATTTTTATATTGACTGCTGAAATAAATTTATACATTTTATACGGAGTTACACTATTTTGGATTTTTTACTCCTTTTTCATACGCTTTGAGGGAGTTCCTTCTTCCCTCCCTCGTGACCAGAGGATACCTCCCAGGATACCATAAGGATTGAATCGATCCAGGACCACCGGGAAAGGGAATCATCACTGAAGCAACCACCATAGATCCATCTTCCTATCCCCATCCAGGGCAAAGGTCCCTACATGCACGTTACCCCTGCAGGTGTGCAGGGTTCTGGTAAGTAGGGACTCAGGAGGGGAGCACGTTGTGGAGTCACCTATACTTTGAACTGTCACAAACACCAGAGTGTGGAGTCACCTATACTTTTAACTGTCACAAATACCAGATTGTTTCAAGCCATTTCAAATATTTCCTTGGATATTCAAAAACAAAAGACATTTGCGTATGATGAACATTTTAATTTGCTTAACAAATTTCTCTCGCAGACACTTTTAAATTGCTAGCTTGTTGTTTTACAAGATTTTTGGTCTCGTCATTTTAAATTCACTGTTAATGCGTTTCTAGTTTTAAGTTTGCTTTTTGACTTTGTACACCATCACTTTAATCACTTATAACCTGCAAGAAATTCCTGAAGATACTGAACATTTTTTTCACGTGGGTTTATTTATTATAATTTATACACCATCTTAATATATCATTTTACCTCACTCAACCTGAGATATAAATATACTCCTTTTATTGGAATCAGTGGGGGAGTTAATATTATTTTTTGATCTTGTTCATTTATGATTTACTTTTCTCAATAGCCACTTTAACGTCATATCTTTAAACAAATATGTTTTTTGAAGTAGTTCTAACATCCGACCCAATCATGATCGGGCAGGATGCTAGGGGTTAGGCACCTTTTGGGTCTGCGCACCCCATATTATATTTTGGATGTCATTCTACATACTATTCTCTAGAATGTATTTAAGGTGACGTTCATGGCTAGACAAATATATATAGATTTTTTTCATTTTTTGCATAATGAATCCTCAATGGAATCATATGATTCATATATATATATATATACATTCTCATTCTCCCCATTTATTCTAGGCAGTTATCCTATGATTTTTTGCCAACTGGGGATCGCTGCTATCACTGCTGAGGTTCCCTCCCATCTTGTGGCTTTGCCGTTTTTGGGGGGTCCTTGTGGTATCTGTGTCGGCCTCCTGCTCTGTAGGGGACACCTGGGGTTCCTTCCCTCTCCTCTTGCCTTTCGTTGGACTTGGGTCCTTCATCTCTTTCCACCCAATTGGATGGCGGTTTCTCTGATGTGGTATTATCGCTTAACTTGGCGATGTGTGGTGAGTGACCCTTCATCTAATGCTCCATTGCTTGTAGCCCTATATATGGCAGATATTGGTCTGTAATGCTTATGATATTTTTCAGAGCACTTATTCTGGGCATTTATGATTGCCCCTGTTGGGTGAATGCCCAGGAAGATAACAACCTCAAGACGTCACTTACAGTTTATGTACAATTCAATTTGTTTTGCAATATTAATGCCACATTGTTTTTCAAGTGTGCCCACATGTGACACATTTTGATTCATTTTAAACTTTGTTAAAATAAACCTGTTATGTTTTTATAAAAAATGATGGTTTGATTCATGTACTGCCTTTAAAGTCCCATTTTTGTACTGGGGGAGTACCTTTTCTTTTCTACATGTTACGGAGGAGGTCCCACACCTACAACCATGCGGAGTGCTATGATGTTTCATATATGTACATGTTTTGTCAATATGCTTACCATCATGTCTACATTGTATATTTTGTTACCTTTCATGAACCTGGAAGGTTAATACTAATAAAATAAAATATATTTATAATCTAATTCTTGTCTAGGTCTCGGTACACATTTTCATTCAAAGTTCCACTTCTCTCCCCCTTTTCTCGGTGTCGCTATGTAGAGCAGAGGTGGCCAAGTGAACTTCCAAGCTAGTAGGAACCAGAAAAATTTGTGTATTATATCAGTTCCAGTTTCTGCTGTAACTTTCTCTGGTAAATGTGGCTGGGAAAGAAGCTAATGGAATATGATCTGCACTTCATTAGCTTCAGTTGAGTGCATCAAAGATAACTTGTCACTATACATATAATAAAACAAAAAATATTTTAAAAATCTTGCGCTAAATAATAATAATAATATAGACTGCCGCACTTTTGCTACTCCTTGAATACGAGGAGATAATGAAAAATAAGTGATAAAATATAAAAGATTTGCGCTGTCTGATAAGTGGAAAATGCCAACGATATACTGTGACTCAACACTAAATATTCCAACTTGTGATTAAAACATCAAGCAATTAAAAATAAGTTCCACAAAACAAGGGTCTATGTATATCCATTCATGATATGTGTTTGAATCTTGTTCCAACAAATTCTTATGTTGTGCACCGCTCCCTGTGACACATACTGATCAATCCGCGTAAAGATTAAATGTGCCTCTTACCAGATCCACATGATCTCTATGTTATAGGAGATCATGATACACATGAGGTAAACTGGTATCTGATGTATAGCCTGGTCCAATGTGTACTCCAACCTCCACGAACCACGATGGATGGATCAGACATCCCTCATTTCAGTGTCTTGAGACCGCACACTCCGATCCCGACCTCCACAATCAATGGATCAGATAGCCTGTAGAATAGTGTCTCAGCCCAGCACTCTTCGAGTGAGAGCAATAATTCTAGGGCCACAATTCATAGTTTACTCTGAAATGATTACCTCTATGAGTTTTTAAAGTGTTGATTATGGACAACTTTGGGTGCTGAAGTTTGTTGTCACTTAACGAGACATTGCAATTTTAAGATTTAACATGCTGGGTATCTATTTATTCAGCGTAACTTCGTATTTTTAGTTTACCCAAAAATTGGGTATTTTATTGCTTTTGTGTGCCCTAAAACTAACTTTAGTGTATTTTTTGCTAGAAATTTGCATTTGCATGTGACATAAAAAAATTGCAACTACCATCTTTTTATCCTACAAGATTACTGTTTGCGGGTTTTTAACTAATTGTCGGGCCTATTATTGTATGTAGCAAAAAAAAACACAAAAGGGTTCTGTCAATGAAAGAGTTAAGCCTTTGTGGATAGTTCACAAAAAAATCTTGCACATATTATAATTTTATATTATATTAAATTGTATAGGCCATACATTTCAGAGATAGAGTGAGACAGGGAGGTTTCTATTTAAGGAATCACTGTTTGATCACACTACATTAAATATTGTGTATCCCCAAAAAAATGGGATTAGTGCACTCAGTGGCAATGCAATGACGTAGGCCCAGAAGAGGCATACAGACAGCACAATGTAGACTGCATCAAAGCCAAAAAAATGGTCAACTTGTCAAAAATTGTAATGTTAGGAGCAGCATGTGGAAGCATTAAAGTAGAATTACAGCTTAAACCTAACTAGTCTTAAAAATGTCCCCTCCCCTTCCTAACACCTATGCTGACTATCCTGTATAAAAAAAAGTATATTTACCTATTTTTAGGCCGCTCCAGTCCTGTCATCTGACCTGGTTCCCCCGTGTCGACCGGATGCAGGGAAAGGAGGGAGCTTTGACAACAAAAGTGCCACTGGAGCCTATGAGTGATGTCACTGCTCCAGGCTTTACTAACCACTCAAGCATTCTCTCCTCTCCCTGCAGCCTCCACTGGTTGATACAGGGGATCATGTGTATGGATCAGAGTGGGTTGAAAATAAGTAAATGTATGCATGTTTTTTACACAGGTTAGCAGCATAGCTGTTAGGAGGGGGTTGGGGACATTTCTAAGGCTAGTTAAATTTAAGCATGATTTCAAGTTTAAGTGTTATCTAATTTAATGATAGTGCATCGTAATGCAACACAAACATTAGTGGCTAAAGCCATTTTTCCCATCTAAAAAACATATTTATTTTAAACTCCTGGAAAAATCAGGTTTTGGGCATTATTAGTGCTTTAACACTGCAACATAGCACAAATATTCATGCAGAGCACATTATGGACCCTGATAAAAAATGCTACATTGCAATGGACTACGGTCATAGGACTAGCATGAGATGTTAATAATGGCAGGCAGTAGATGGCTACAGTGTCAGTCCAGCAGCAATATAATGAGATGCTAGTGGTGGCAGGGTGTATTATTTTGGGGCAGGAGATGGCAATATTGGAGGGAGGTGGTATTTATTTCAGGCTCACAGCAGCCAGAGATGAGGCTTAGGCAGTACATTAAAAGAATATTTTGCGGTCAGAATCAAAAATACATTTTCATCTATAGCATTTGCAGCGGGTGGTTGGTAGTTATCACCATCCAGGACTAGTTTGTTTTCACCAAGGTCAGCTGATCAACTATAACAGATCTCTGCACCAAATGTATGTTCAAAAAGCACACAAGGAGGAGGAAAAAGGGAAGCGCCACCTCAGTGTAGCATCACTATGAGAGGTTTTAATGCAAAGGGTTAAAACCATTTCAAGATAAATTTCATGAAAATGCTTGTCATGAGAATCAGGCATCTTGCTGCTGTCCTCTGTCCGGCAGGCACCGCCGGGAAGATCCACTAGGGTTAGATGGAAAAAGGGGGGATGGATGTTCTGTAGATGACAGGGTGTCCTCACTGACCAGCGTGGATGTTCCGGCGGATGTGACATCACCAGCAGAGGAACAGATGTGCTAGGAAATGCAGGCTACGCGCTGGTCAGTGAGGACACCCTGTCATCTACAGAGCGTTGTTTTTTGCTCCTTCTTCTCGTCTTCACAGAGCTGGCCAAACTCTGAGGATAGCAGCCTCCACTGCCTCACACACTTACCCTAAGGCTCAATAGACTCATGCAGCCCCACCTGCTGCACATCCATCTGGACAGTTGTATGCATGTTAACTCTTGAGCCTGAACTCTGTCTTTATGTTCAAAAAGCACACTTGCTACAGGGCAGACCAACAGTTTAACTGTATACTGGGAAAACTCTGGCCAGCGATCAATCCTTATTATCCAATAGTCAAGGGGATCTTCCATTGGAAGGTTGTCAGCCACCATATGATTTGGCTGCTGCCTATAGCTGGTGACAGCAGACAGCTCCCGACACAGGATACTGAAAAATGTCTTGAAAGGCTTATTTAGGCTGCTGCTTTCACCATTGCTCCTCCTTTTACTGACAGTAGACTCCAAGTCACTTTGCCCAAAAAAAAGTTAATATGCTTCAATGCAGCACATCTTACAGGTGCTTCATCTTTTCCTCAGTTTTCATACAGTGCAAATAGAAGAACGGAAGATGGTATAGCTTTAGCGTTGCATGAAGTACTTAGTCATTTGGAGCATTCAGGAAACTATATATGGATGTTATTTATAGATTACAGCTCTGCCTTTAATACAATCATTCCAGATTGGTTGGTTGAACAACTGCGAAAATTGGATCTGCTGTCCTTTATTTGTTCCTGGATAAGGGATTTTTTGGTAAATCGCAAGTACTGGATCACCACAAGGTTGCATTTTAAGTCCCTTTCTTTATGTGCTGTACAGATATGACTGTACCCCTTATTATGAGTCCAATAATGTAATTCAATTTGCAGATGATGCTACCGTAATTGGTTGTATTACTGGAGATGATGAGCAGCAGTACAGGAGAGAGGTTGATAGGACAGTGAAATGATGTACAGCGAATAACGTGATCTTAAACACAGGGAAAACAAAGGAACTGATTGTAGATTTCAGAAGGAATAGGCCAAGAGGCTAAACTAGCACTGATTGTTATTAAAGGGGTGTGCATGGAATCAAGTTCTCTACCTTTAAGCTTTTGGAAACATACATTTTTGAAAACTTATCATGGACAATTAATTTCAAAGCCATCATTAAGAAATGACAACAATATATTTGAGGAGGACTAAAAGATCCAGAAAGAAATCTTCAAAGAGGATCAATAGGGCTATTGTAAACAGCTTCATTAACCACTTGTCGACCGCCTGCCGCAGCATGACAGTGGCAAGGTGGCTCGTTATCGTGAAACGCCGTCACCTGACGGCGGCCACGATAACTAGTATTGTGAGTGCGCACACGCCGCGGAGGTGCGCTCGCTGTGTTCGGGGGGGCCAGGGAGCTGGTAGGGTGGACTTGATTGCCGCCGGCTACCCGCGATGGCCCCCCTGCAGTGAGAGAACGGAGGTCCGTGTATGTAAACACGAATCTCCGTTCTCGTAGAGGGGGAAGGGCGGTGATCACAGTCTTCCTCTATATGGAAGCCGTGATCACCCCCTTCCCCCAGCCAGGGCATCCCACACACAGTTAGAAAACGCCCAGGGAACACAGTTAACCCTTAGAGCGCCCCTGCAGGTTAACCCCTTCACTGCCACTGGCATTTACACAGTAATCAGTGCATTTTTATAGCACTGATCGCTGTATAAATGCCAATGGTCCCAAAAAAGTGTCAAAATGGTCCGACATGTCCGCCCCAATATCGCAGTACCGCTAAAAATCGCAGATCACCACCATTACTAGTAAAAAATAAAAAAAATAAAAACCCTAGAAATTAATTCTTATCATCCGTAAACGCTGCAACTTTTGAGCAAACCAATCAATAAATGCCGATTGCAATTTTCTTTTACCAAAAATATGAGAAAGAATATAAATCAGCCAAAACCGCTGGAAAAAAATGTTTTTTTATATTTTTTTTTAGATTTATATTTTAGCAAAAAGTAAGAAATTTGTGGTTTTTTTTTGCAAAATTGTCGCTATTCTTTTGTTTATAGCGGTGATCAGAAATGACGCAAAGGTGATCAAATACCACCAAAAGAAAGCTCTATTTGTGGGAAAAAAAGGACGCAAATTTCGTTTGCATGACTGCGCAATTGTCAGTTAAATTAACGCAGTGCCGAAATGCAAAGTGAAAAGTGCTCTGGTCCTAAAGTGGGAAATCCTTCCGGGGCTGAAGTGGTTAAAGTATATTTGGTAAAAATAGAACATGAAAAATTGCAGAAACCTCTGACATAAAAAAAAGTTAAAATGACAATGTTGTCAAAACCAGACAAGAAAGCAGCTGCAGACACTCACACAAACCATACATCCACCACACACGCATTCAATCCGATGGTTGAATCAAAGAGACACTAGTGCAAGTGGCTGCAGATGGAGTATGGTGTAGTTTTACCACAGTTAGCCAGTCTATGACTGCAAAGGTAGTGCAGGGCCAACGTGATGTGGAGAAGATAAGGAATGGATGGATGGCTGAATCTGCTGAAACAGAATCAATCAGTGTGCATTTGCATAGTACAGCTGTAGGTAAAAGGCTGAATCAGGTCTGTGCACCGATGTACTGAATGGTAGTCAAATGGCTAACCTGGCTGTGTAAAGCTGGACTGTGAGTGGGTGGACGGGTACAGATAGGAGCGGTGTACGTGCAGTATCTTGCTATGAGGCTGGCTACTTGTGGGTGAGTCAGTGTCCTGTGGATAGTTTACACAAAGAAAGTCAGTGCGATCTCACCACTCCCCACTGCTGAAGGCTCCTAATGCCTCATGGACAGAATCCACATGAAGGTAGTCCACCAGAGAACTCTTCATCATGCCGCTCCGTGTGTGCAGTGTCAGTTCACTGGTAGATAACGTGGGTGTGGGAGTCTGCAGGGTTTGGTCTAAGAATGGACGTCACAAGGGTAATGACGCCATGCTGACATGTTTCGCTCGTGAACACTAGCTTCTTCAGAGCCAATGTTTATATTTTTTGAGACTCCTTAAGAAGAATGGCTTGGAAAAAAGGCACTAGAGACCTTTTATTGTTCTGCTATTGAAAGTATACTAACATATTGTATTCTAGTTTGGTACCCTAATTGTACACAGGCGGATAAAAATGCTCTAAAGAGAGTGCAGAAAATTGTAGGGGGTAAACTTGTTTCTCTTGAAGAAATATCTGAGACTCATTGCCTCTGTAGAGCAGAAAAAAAGTGAGAGACCAGACTCAATCCCGGTTGTCATTTTTTTTAAACTATTGCTATCTTTAAACGTTTTAGGAGGATTAAAATAAGGACGAATAGATTTAAAGAGAGCTTTTTTCCCATGGCTATTAAGACTATTAATGCAGGAATGAAATGAAAGAGGTCACATAGTCTTATGTTATCTCTTTGTTTTATTTTTAATACGGGATGCTTTTAATATTTTGGTATAATTAGATTATGTATGGTAAATGCGTAGTTTGATGATTGTGGTGTATGAATAATGTGTGGAGTACAAATGTACGGTAATTTCATTGTGAATTTGTTTTCTACAATGACAATAAATCTTATCTTATCTTATCCTCTGCAAGGGCAGTGTGGCTCTGCAACTTTTACCTTATAACGTGGATCCAGGAGGTTGCCTGACCAGTAATGGCCCCTCTCCATGATGCCATGAATCGTATGGTCCTTTCACAGAAATGGTAGCATGCAGGAGCCCATCTGTCACAAATGATTGAAGGCAGAAGAGCCCAAGTCCTACCACATACAAGTTCCAGGGTGTATGAAGAATACAACTCACACTGTAAAGCCTGCCCCATGTTCTTCTCACCCTCGCTACAGCAACTGTACCCCTCTCATTGTGCTCCTCCTGTGTTTTCTGTGTCCTCACAGAGGCAGAATATGGATAAAGCAGGCCCCGAGTTATCTTTACTCTTCCTCCTAAAGCTATGCCTCAAGTGCATAGCTTAATGGCCCATGCAGTGTCTGCTCCAGAAGGTACACTACAGAAATTGTGATGCTGATTCCCTCATTTTCACAGTTCACCATTCTGGCTGCATTCTGAGATAGTGACAATATGGTGCATAAATCCTGATTGAGATGCTATAGAGATGGGGAAATATAACCCAGCTTCCCTGAGCCTGTCCTTATGCCATATTCACAGAGAAACTCATTTATGCCCCACTGATTCATGTGCAGCTACTGCAGCATGGCCAAAGTGGTGATCCACTGTGTGAGCAAAACACAAAGTGGGCAGCTTAAAAGGGAACTTGGAGTTCATGCTAAAACTATCCTGGCCTGCCTCAGAATATTATGTAAGCCAGGGGACCTACTCAGAAACTGCTGCGCCACTAAGTTGGGGATGTGTGCCAGGCAAGACATATGTGCAAACTTTCCCTGAACAGACGGCAGGTTAGTGCCTTTGTGACACATGCCCTTTCCTAGAACAAGATGAGTGGGGGTTAACCAATTCTGGAACAGCCCCAGCAGAGCTTGCAGAACAAATGTCCCGATGTGACTCCTTTCCCCTAGACATACTGGCTACAAAACTGTATATCAGCATTTTGACTAAGTCATTGCATAACCTATTGAATGCTTGGGGGGAATGGTGGTCCTGAAGATAACTCAGCAGAAAAGGGCATTGAGGAGGACAGGGTTTCTGAAAAAAATCTCTTAGATGGGACTTTTATAGGGCAACCAAAAAGAAAATGAGAGTTACATATGTAAAAAGCATTACATTTTATTTATACCATTAAAAAGGCCCAACACAAGGCATAATTTAAAAAGAAGTAGAACTGTATATAGTATTTGATACATTGAATGAGCAGAGGTTATACCCAATACCATGCCTAGCTGTATATTACCATGGGTGACAGCCAAGCATGGAATAGGTTATCCAACAATGTTTCAATTTTTTTCTTCAAGGATATTAACCACTTCAATACCAGGCACTTACCCCCCTTCCCGCCCAGACCAATTTTCAGCTTTCACTGCTGTCTCATTGAATGACAATTGCGTGGTCATGCAACGCGGTACCCAAACAAAATTTTTGTCATTTTGTTCCCACAAATAGAACTTTCATTGGGTGGTATATGATCATCTCTGGGTTTTTTATTTTTTTTGCGCTAAAAATAAAAAAAGACCGAAAATTTTGAAAAAAAATGTTTTTCTCTGTTTCTGTCACAAAGCTTTGTAAATAAGTACATGTTCTCCATCACTGATGGGCACTGATGAGGCTGCACTGATGGGCACTGATGAGGTGGCACTAATGAGGTGGCACTGACGGGCACTGATGATGAGGCACTTATATGTGGCACTGATAAACGGCACTGATAAGCAGCACTGAGGAGGACTTATATGCAGCACTGATAGGCACTGATCAGCGGCACTGATGGGCACTCATAGGCAGCACTAATGGGCACTGATAGGTGGCACTGGGCATTGATAGGTGGCACACTGATAGAGGGCACTGTAACATGTGCATTGCTTGGTGGTCCTGGGTGGCATCTGAAATAGGCACTGAGTGCCATCCATGTTGGGCATTGTGCTTCTTACCTGGTGGTGTAGGGTGGGCTCCCTGATTGGCTCCCTGGTGGTCCTGGGTGGGCTCCCTAGTGGTCCTGGGTGGCGATCCTAGAGGAGGCTGTGCTGATAAACAATCAGCGCAGACACCCCTGTCAGGAGAGCCACCAATTGGCTCTCCTCTACTCGTATCTGCAGACGCAAGTAGAGGAAAAGCCGATAAACATTGTTTACACTGTGATCAGCCATGATTGGTCACGGCTAATCACGTGGTAAAGAGTTTGTGATGGAAGCTCTTTACCTCGATTGGTAATGCGGTGGGTCAGACTGACACACCGCACCACCGATCGCAGCGATGCACGCCCTCACAGGCGTGCGATCGCGGACTATCCAGCAGGATGTCAATGGACAATGAATTTCCCACACGGCCGTCATTTATCTATAGGCCAGGCGGGAAGTTGTTAATCCCCGCTAAATAATCAAATATACGCCAGTTTCCTATGCTGTTCAACATTTTCCCATTCAGGGGGACATAATGTGGAGACATCCAACAAGACCACCTCAAAGTTTTTTAGAATAGTATATGTTGGTGTTTAGCCAACACAATAGCATGTAGACATCAGGCCAAAGTTACAAGCCAAAAAGCACAAGGGGGATATAATCCTCTACACAACCACTTGCATCACATAAGGCCATAAAGAAAATGTTGGTGGCGTCCGCCTTGTATGTTTCTCCCAGAAGGGAGGGCTCACTTGAGGAGGACAGGAAGGTAACTGATCTGTCACCGTCACCTGGTGTCAAGATATACTGCAGCAAACCAGCTCCAATGGTGTGGCCCATCCTGTATCCTTCTCAGCCACCAGCAAACTGACCCAGTGAGCCATGAATGAGACATTTTGTCCCAGCCCATACTTGCTGAACCACATGTCTGTTTTCATGTAGACCCTGCAGCTGACCACGTGGTCAATCAATGTGGAAACATTACCTTCCACATGATGGTGTAGGGTAGTAATGACCTTACAGGCAGAACAAATGGCATCCAGGAACCTGTTACTGTAGTACAGCACAGGCTGAAATCTCATGGAACAGGGCATATTTCACCAGCTTGACAGCAGCAGTTATAAAGCCAAAAATGTTGCTAAGCTGTTTTTGAGATGCTGGGCATGGAGTAGACCAGGGCATATGTTTTCTTTCATTCCAGCAGCTCAGGCATAGAAGCCTGTCTGCTCAATGCTAAAGTTGAAGATGGCAGGGTGAAGTTGGCAGAATCAATGGTTGTAGCCTACACTTGACCATACCATGGTCTCTTGTTGATCATCTTCCCCCCTGAAAGTGCCATAAGGTAATCCTCTAATAATTCTTGAAATACATTTGACCCTTTTGCTTGAGGCTGCTTATAGGGAATTTTGTATAGTAGGCGGAGAAGTAGAAAGGGGAGCAGGAGTGTTCCCCTTTTGCTGTCTAGTGCCATGCTTCAGTTGCTGCTCTCACTGAACTGTGTGGTGAGCATTTATGTATCTCTTCATACATATGGTACCCAAATGACCACTACATCTAGTGGAATATAGTGGTCTCAACTTCTCTGAAAGCCGTTCCTGGATGACATCCTGACTCACTGATGTTGTGGTTCTACAGTAAGCTGCAGGGACATAAGCATCAGTTGATCCTTTCTGCCTGCTGCGTCCTCCCTCTATGCTCACATACTCTCCTTCACAACTTCAGATGCAAGGACTTTCTGTGCTTCCTCTTGCAGCAAGTGAGGGACATTGTGCTCAAATAAAAGGGGCAACCTCAGCTACACAGCAACATAACTTGTCATTGCCACACAAAAAAAAAGGACTTTTGGGTCTATTCAAATTACAGACAGTGAATGAAGGTGGGATTACACTCTACCCCCTCCCCCCTAGTTCCAGTAGTACTGTATGTAGCAAAACTACATAGTTCTGTAGTAGCATGTTGCACTAGCACGCTCTCTTCTAGTAAAGTGAGCAGGTGGTGTGAGGGCATTGAAAGACATGAGTGCCTCATAGTTCTTGCCACCAGCTAGTAGCAGAAGACAAGCAGAAAATAAGTAGTGTCAGACAGGGCGGCAAGCAAAAGACTGACTGGGCAGTTGACAGTAGGTCAGCAGACCTTGGCAGGGCAGCAGGCACTGGATGGGTAGCAGGCAGATGGCCTGCAGACACTGGATGGTCAGATTGGTAACTGACATTTGGATCAAGTGTAATCTTGTAGGCAGAAGTGCAGTCAAAATTCAAGCCAGGGTTGATAATGGATAAGCAGGTCAGCAACAGAAGGAGCAGGCAGAAGCATAGTCCAAGTGAACGCTGGGGTTGATACAGATGTATATGAGGAGTATCTAAGGCAGGCCTGCTCAGTAATGGATAGTCAGATACAGAGTAGTAGATTGCAGGTTTCACAGGAATGCTGTAGATAAGACAGCACTGGTCAAGTGCAGCAGATCAGATTAAACAGCTCTGCTGGGTGCTAGCATTAGTGACAGGCATGCACACACAGATACTTGTGCACATATTCATGTACATGCACCTCCATATTCATATGTGACACTATGTGCCAGCCTGTGCGCAGATATTGATCCTGATCCGCCATTCCTTGGTGGAATGGGAAAACAGTATCAGGGCAACTGGATTCCATCAATGCTGGCTGTCTAGTGTTGAAACACTGCAGTGAGATGCACCAGACATTGAGTACAAATGAAAATCAGCATCAACACTCTTTTAGCTCTGTTAGGTTAGGTTGGGTTCACCACAAACCTAAGCTCAACCCAAACCAGAAGTTCATCCCTATTCTCTTACTCCCGCTACAAACTCCCACAAATACATTCTGAGCCTGCCAGAACATATTAATTTAATGCAGCTTCCTGTGATGATGTGACAATGATGTTGGATTGTTCCTGAATTCAGAGCAGCATTTCCGCTCATTTTGGTTGTGCCAGCTTGCACTACAGTGGGATAAATAATTGTTGTAAACCTGTAGCTTCTCAATCAGCACCTGTCCACACCTAGGCTTGCCCACTGCTTTATGGATTCACAATACTGAGTCTATTGCTGAAACCCTCCCACTATGAGCTGTGGCGTCTCGGAGTGGGTGCATGTAAAAATTTGAGACACAAATGAGGGGAGATTTTGCTCAGTCAAGGAAGGTAAAGGAAGTTTTTTGTTTAGTTTATGAAGCCTGTACATTACATAGTAACTGGATTTTGTGCTTGCTTTGGCTGTCAAACTGGAGCCTTTAGTTGTACTTTATTCTAGTCAGAAAACATTTTCAAATACTTTTTTTTTCCTTTTCATTTTTTTTAGTCAGATAAATATAAAGTATTATATGCAAATATTATGTATTCTTTTCCAGCCAGAAGGTGGAAGTCTAGGCTCCTTTTATTACTCTAATCAGCTAAAATCATTTTAAAAAGTCTGTTGTTTACAGAGACTAATAGATCAAGATGACTCATGACTTACAGACTTCTCAGTACAAAGGGTCAGTGAGAGACAGCAGTATCTGAAAGATAGCATATTCTGTTGTGTTATCTTTTTAGCTAACCAATGATGATTTAGGAATCCTTTCATTTTGGATTGATATAGTACATTGTAAAACAGATGAAAAACATTACTTTAAAAATATATACATTTTATTGAAAAACGCAAAACTATTGCACGTTACCATTAAAGTATAAAGTATGTAAACATCTGCCTTAAAAAAACAACACATTCAGTTTAAAACAGAAATGCAAGGTTTGTATATACTGTATAATATATATATATATTATTTTACACATTTTATTTATATGTATATATATATATATATATATATATATATATATATATATGTACATTTTATATATTATATACACACACATTCTAAATATTTTTTTTGTCAAGTGATCACTTGACCTCTGTTCTCAGCTGCATATGGAGCTAAGAGAGGAGAGGATTGAGACTTCTTTTGATTATTGGTGAAGGGGTGTGGCAGCAGCAGCTTGAATTGAGCACAGACACAGTCCAATGCAAAATGCAGAAATACACTGGATAGGGAAGTGCGTCAGTAATAGTCAAAGAAAAAAACAGTACATTCCCAGTGAAGAGTTGTGCAGGAGGGCTTTCCCAAATAGAATGCTAAGAAGAAAACTATTCAACCCACCATAGGCGTGTGCACAGGATGTGCAAGGTGTGCCTGGGCACACCCTAATCACTATGCGTGGTGCCACTTTTCCTTAATTCCCATGCTCTTCCCCGCATTGTGCCTCCCCCACCACCACACACATACACGCACACTCACTGCAGAGCTGCTGACTTCCCTTCTTTCCTCTCCTCCCTCCCCCCCCCTCGCTACTGCGGGGGATTTTCAGCATGGAGTGCAGGGGAAGGAGCTAATCAATATGTAATTTACCTGCCCTTCCTTTTCTAAATGAACACAGTGAACACTCTCAGGAAAAAACGGAGTTGGCAGCGCAAGCACGGGAGTGAGGGTTGGGGGAGCCCGAACAGATAGAGGCTGCGGGCTCTTGGGGGGGGGGCCCCGCGGTTTGTCCCCCGGTGGTTGGGCAGGTTGAGGGATGGTCAAGTGACCTGGAGGAACAGAAGGCAATGTTCAACAAGCCTATATGTACAAAGGTATGTACACAAGTCCGTGCATACAAACGTCCTGGTATAGTCTATTGATGGGATGGTGGAAATCACTGTGACACTGGTAGGCTGCACCACTAAGAAGTAACCGGACTCCTGTGGGTAACAAAGAACAAGTAAGGTGCGCCTCTAAGTGCAGTAGTGTATAAAACAAATTTATTAAACAAGATTAAAACTACTCACAATGGTAGTATGCAGGTGCGCATTGCCGTGTCAGCCACTGCTGGCTATGGTTGTCCTTGGTCTGTCTGGAATGGCTGCTGGGATGAGGTCCTGGACTGCCTGGCGGTGGTGGGCTGGGGGGGCGGCATCAGTGGTTCCCGGCGTCTCCTCCTCTGGCTCCGGTGGATTTTGGCGCGAACGACCGTTCGGGCGTCCGTTCGGTCCGTGCAGGGCAGATGCAGGTGGTCCTCTTCGTCCAGTGGGCAGCTGGAAACGGCAACGCGTTGCGGGGCTCCGCCCTTTCTTCAGGCCGTGAATGTTTGTCAATGGTGGTGGGGGGGATTTAAAGGAGTACAAGGTGGGAGGGGTTAATGTTCAAGCTACACCTCCTTGGAAAGTTGGTGCTGATGGACGGCTGACAACTGTGGGGGGAGGGATGGTGCAAAATGGCAAATATATATATAAATATATATATAAAAAATGGTACAGTGAGAGCTATGAGACCATATAAAATACAATGTAAAATATAAAATACCATATAAAATATCATATAAAACTGTTTAGACACGTTTTAGGAATACTCCAGCGTTTTTGACAACATTAAAATACAATATTAGTGAATTAATAATTCTAGATAAAACGCCTTAAATGATGGCAGGTAAGAACTGGTATTTTTATGAAATATATAAAATATAAAATATAAAATGATATAAAATTGTTGTAAGATTATTATAATGAGATATCACATCCCTATATATTGCATAAAATTTCTCTAAAAAAGAGTAAATGATGTGAACCATATATGGAATATACAAAATATATATATAAAAGAAATGATCAATAATGACTAGAATATGCAACCCATATGTGGACATATATACATTAAGGAAATTATGGAGGCACTGGTGCGGGGGTGCCAAGGTATAACAGGGTTATTTGTATATACCACCATATCACCATGGAGTTCATACACAATATTGAAGTCATCAAGTATGAAATCCTAGATGAGCTGTACAAATTATTTCCCACAGGATTTTTTGCAACAAATGTACATTTACCCCCAGAACTCACAGCCAAATGCATCAGGAAAATAGAATACACTATAGATACCATTAACCATCATTGGTGGGACAAGTTCTTTCTGCTAGAATACCTCACACACCCCATCACACCTAGAGGTCTCAGAATCCAAAAACTTGTCCCTTCCTGTCCCCTGAACTGGCCATAGAGTGGTCCTGGCTAGCAGAATTTTGCACCCAAAAATGGATGCAACTTATCATCAAACAGAGAGAGCATAAGTACCAACCGACCATCCAGGAACTAAAAGAACAGATCCAGTTGCTAACCACACTCACCAACCATTTACCCACCAAATGGTACCACATTCTGAAAAACCGTAACAAAAAGAAAGAAGATTCCACCATCAGCATTAAAATGGGAAAGGTCAGCAGAGACCTTGATGACTACAACTTGAATAAGGTCTTCAATTGGAAAAAGCAGAAACACAACAGAACCCGGAAACCCATACCAAAAGACCGGAGCACTGAACGACCTTCCACCTATCCACCCCCTCTTCTGGGCACCGACCCCTTTCTCACACGCAAGACACACCACCCACCTACCAAACAACCACAACCACGGAACCAGCCTGGTCAACCAGTCACACCTCGCCGACTAGCCACAGCTAGACCACCGAGCCACCACCCACCCACAACCAGAGTCCGCTCAAAATCCTCCAGCCATACGGGCAAGCACCCAAGTACCGCACCATCAACTACGGCCCTATCCAAACCCAACCCACAACAACTAAAAGTAAAAGAGCCATCCACAGGTCCCACCATATCGAATAAAAAGCCAATGGGGCACCTGCACAAAACAATCCAACGAGGACCCAGCCACACCCTGCAGCCCTTAATCCCTGCACGGAAAAAAACACCGACCACCCTCCTCCGGATACCAAAACCACCCAGGATACACCAAGAGCCAAGGAGCCAAATACCACAGACATTGTTACATGCCATTCTGGAGCCACAGAGGCTAAAACACCCATCACCACCACAGCTGATTTTTTAGAGTATCCCCCCACGCTACCCAGGAAAAGAAAGTTAGGGTCAGAGGTAAGCGAGGGGGAAGAAGAGCACATAGAAACAAGGGGAAGCCCAAAGAGGGTGAAACAAAGGACACCGTTAAAATATTCAACCTCTCCTCCCACACGCTAACTCCGGCAGAAAGATCATTGCTCCAAAAAGGGTTGAACTTCGCTCCCTCAAGTCACCCCAACCCCTTCATCCTATTCAAGGATCTTAATGCATTTATCAGAAATCTTACATTAAAAAGACATTTTGAAATAAAATAAAAAAAACATCCATCACCAGATCTTCCTCCTTCCACATCACCTACAGTACCAGAATTCAACCACCAGGAGATGAAAGCATTACACATACTAGAGTAGCTATACCTTGATGACAATATTGAACCCTTCACTTACCATCAAGACATACCAGAATCCCCCCACATACAACATACCGCCTTTCGACCCAAATCCGTCTTCAACCCCACCAGCAGCAAAGGACCTTATATACAAACCTACTACCAGGTAGTGTACTCAGAACTAATCAAAATGTGCAATACTCATGCATCTAAAAAGGACCACCAACCCTCCAACCTTACCCCTGCTGAGAAGACTGCACTACGAGCACTGACTGATGCCTCCAATATCATCATAAAAACTGCAGACAAGGGCGGAGGCATCGTCATCCAAGACAAAAGCCACTATCTCGAAGAAGCCTATAGACTCCTCAATGACAAAACCACCTATCAAATACTACGTAGCGACCCCACAGAACAATATACTTTTGAAGCACCTAATTTGACCACAAAAGCAAAGGAACGGGGCATCCTCACCAAACAGGAATTTCAATTTTTTAATAACATCTTTTATCATACACCATATTTTTATCATATACCAAAAATCCACAAGAATAGCGAGCACCCTCCTGGCAGACCAATTGTAGCAGCCATGGGTAGTATCACCAACCCGATTTCACAATATGCTGACACATTTATACAACCCCTGGCCCAGGACTTACCGGCCTACATTAGAGACGGAACCGACCTCATGGAGAAAATACACCACTACAAATGGGAATCCACATACAGATGGATCGCATTGGATGTCAACTCCCTATATACATCAATACCACATGCCGTTGGCATCAGAGCATCAGAGCCATATCCCATTTCTTATCCAGCAGTGACAATATCCATAACCACTATGATGGGTACCGACGATGTTAACCAGACGGTCCTCCCACGAGCGATAAGAACACCTAAAAACCATATACTATTTTTATACCACATACTATTTTCTACAATAATTTTTTAACTTTAAGGACAAACCACTCCTACGGGGCAAGGAAACGAAAACACCAGTTTAATCCACGAAGTTTTCATATAACAAGACACCCCAGCGATG
>BLSH010448953.1:226328-236364 GCA_018402905.1 Glandirana rugosa | reverse complement strand
AGAAAAGGAGGATTTGCGCTGCTCTGTGCAAAACCATTACATAGAGCAGGTAAGTATAACATGTTTGCTATAAAAAAAAAGGCTTTAATATCGCTTTAAGTAAAGGAAGATGACTCATGTAGCATTTACTTCCTGGAATCAATCTGCCCTTAGCTCAGGCATGCAGGCAGGAGGTTAATTTGGTTGGTAAGCAGATTGGTTTCTGAGTTGAGCTGGGGATTTACTCTGGTTTTGTCTTTCATGTGTTTGCCCTTCTGTGTGCTCCTTGCTGTGAAGGCCAGTTATAGATGGGGCCATCTCTTTGTTACTGGTGTAAATTTGGTGAGGGGGACACACTGGACACCTTTGCTGTCATTGTGCTATGTGCTGGGTGTCCAATGTGCACCTGTGCCTTTAAAGCGGAGTTCCACCCTTTCCTTATGTTTATTAAAAGTCAGCAGCTACAAAAAGTGTAGCTGCTGACTTTTAATAAACAGACACTCACCTGTCTCCTCGTCCAGCGATGGAGCCGCACGGAGCCTCGCTGCTTTCCCACCCCCTCCGCGGCGCCGGCATTGCAACTGTGGGCACCCGGCCGCAGCTTCACGGCCGGGCGCACACTGCGCATGCGCGAGCGGCACTGCGCTTTGTGATTGGTCCCGAAGTCTTCTAGGACCTGTCCTATGTCCCAGAAGACTTCGGGACGGAGGGTGAAGGAGACCTTCCACTTCCGATCGCCTAAGGCGACCGGGGTGGAAGTACCCCTAAAAATCCGGTATCCCCACCCCCCTCCCCCCCAAAAGCTCAGTTTCAGCATCTGGAGCTGGGGAGGAGGACTTAAAGCGGAAGTTCCACTTTTGGGTGATGACTCCGCTTTATGTGATAGTTTTTAGAAGTGACAGGTTCTCTTTATTGCATCTGGGGTCTGTTATATAATCATGAGTATAGGATTGTGCTCAGTAACCTGGGTAGCAGGTGTTCTGTCAGATCGAGCAAATCTATAGGATCAGCCAAGATTGCCACTTACAGTGACGCACAAACAGCGGTGTAAAGGAAAAGCGGGTTTTTGTGCATGTAAACTGCATTCTGATGAGCCAACTTCATAGATAACATTGCTAACAATCAGATTTGTCTACAGTCTTTACAGTGCATAATTAACAATTGGATTTTACTACAGTGGGTACTTTGCCTGCATTAATAAAATCCGATCGTTATTCCTGCGCATGCGCTGTCAAGACTGTGGACAAATCTGATGGCTAGCACTGCTAACAGTGAAGTTGGCCCATCAGAATGCAGTTCACACACAAAAAACACGTTTTTGTTTGTGCGTCACCAAAATTGATAACGCTGGCTAATCTGACAAAATTGTATGGTCTGACATGGAAGGAACTGAATAAAATAAACCTTCCCAGGACCTGCTAAACTTCTGTGAATCAGTTTTCTGATTCTACTTATTGAATAAGGTTGAGTCAGAGCTTCGTTCACTTGCTTGTCAATAGACTCAGCAAGTGAACCGAAGAATCGATTCATGAATCGATTCATTTCAGTGAGTGAATCAAAATTAACCGATTCACTTAAAAGAATCAAACTTCCCATCACTACTCTGAATTGATTTTACTATATTTATATGCTGATTTTTCATGATCGACCATAATTCTGTATCTCAAAAACTAGCGCTGATAGGAAAAAATTGGTGCCATTTTTGGAATCAGTGGATATCACATACCTGGTTAAAGTGGATGTAAACCCAATTCATGAAATTTGAGCTGGGCACATATATCTGTAGTGTTTTCTTATCTCTAATCAAAGCATTGGGGTTTATTTACTATAGCGTTGGCCGCAAAATAGCAGCAAAAATTCTGCAATTGCGGTAAATAGCGTTAAAATGCTGCAATTGCGGTAATAAGCACTAAAATGGAATTCACAATAGTTCTGGTGGCAAAATACTCCCAAACTCAAAATTACTATAGTGCCCAGGCAACAGATAGCACCCAAATCCTTACTCTAGTCAGGACCTGGAGAAGTGCACATGGAAATAATGTTTAGGGCATGATATATAATCACCTAAATTGTACTAAAATATGCAGTACATTGTTTAAAGATAATCTGCTTTTAAACTGTGTGAAAAAGTGATTTATACGAGGGGCGTAGCTTGGCGCGCGACGGGAATGGCTGCTGCTTAGAGAAGCTCCACAGGCCCGTGACCATCCTGACCCTTTTCCAGCCACAATTTGCGGATGATGGTCAAACCTAACAAGGGCGGTAGAACTGCACCCGGCCCCAGACCATGCAGATCATCCTCAACACCGGAGACCCACAGTATCTCCGACATATTCAGATTGCATTCCCACGGCCGTGCTACAACTAAGATGGCGCCGACAAGATATGAGCGGCACATAGCAAGGACTCAGCCGCAGAGGACACGGTAAGTGACACCGCTACACCAGACCACCCACTGCAACTCTCATAAATGCAGACCATTGCCCTGGACATTAAGAATACTTTCTCAATTGCCATAACAGAGCTTAAGGCTGCCATTTTTTCCTTGACTGCAAGAATTTCCACTAATGAACGAGTGGTCACTAAGAGGGATAGGGCTGTGCATCACCTGGAATCCATAGTGGTCTCTCATGCTGTACATCTTATACACATGAACAGACATCTTAAAGATTTGGATAATAAGGGCAGGAGACAGGACCTGAGAGTGAGGGGGGTCCCAGAATCTATAGAACCTACAGAAATTAAACAAGTCTTACAGGCTACTTTCAATGAGATATTGGAGAAGCCTAAAGAGACAGAAATCGCCTTTGTTAGAGCCCATAGAGCACTGAAACCAAAACCACCTGAGACAGCCCCACCTAGGGACATCATTTACTGCCTCCAAAGCTTTGCTTTAAAAAAGGAAATTCTCAACAATGCCAGGAAAAGTGATCAAATTACAAATCCAATGCATTGACTTACCGGATTGGTGTCGGGAATTTCATCTGCCACCACAGGACCTGACCCAACACAATCTCCACTACTACTCCTACTAAATCCCCGGTCACCAAGAAAACAAAATACAGGAAAAAAATGGGGCTTCATTCTGGACCCCCCCCCTTGCAACAAACCAAGGATTCAAACATAGAGATGAATCCTGATCACTTTGGATATTAAGATGGAACTACACTTGGTCTGTTTGTGACCACTCAGTAAAATTACAGAAGGTATTGTATATATCCTTGACTTTTGCTGTTACATTAACAGTTTTAGGGTTATTGCATTTATTTTTCATTTCTAAAACTGTTAATTTTGGTGTGACATCACAACACAGGTCACTTACAATATGACCACTCACCTACGACTAGGTTAAAATAGTGACACCAGCTGGAGGTTGCTTATTACAACTGGAGGTCGTGCTCCTATATCAATCTGCCTAACATGAGCTTCTTTGAGACATGTGAAGTCCATCAGGTAGCTGTCACCACTACCCACGGACATATAACAGGGTGGCCTATGTCTCTCCTGTTCTACTGAGACTGACGACTTCTACAAAAACTCGACATCATACAGATTTAGATTTGGATATCCTATGGACTGGACAATAACAAGCAATTTTCTCACCCTTGGAGTTGTATAGGGGTGATCCGGAGGGGACTCCAACAGTTAAGATAGATGACACATTCTGATATGGTGTCACCCCTTAAATACGGAACTGAAGAAAACCTGTGACCTTTGATGATGTCCCAATATGACCCTTCAGATTAATTCAGGCCCAATGACCCTTAGCCTCTCTGCAAGTGGCATACGGGGGTGGGGGGGCTCAGGGTGGGACCAGCCCCTCTCCTCCCCCCGGTTCACTATAGGGCTCTGTAACTACAGGTAAAGCAGATATCTTCCTATCTTATCACTCCCACCCTCCTTCCCCTTTAATACTCTGCACCCACTAATTTTCATGGTCAGAAGGAGCTCTTCATCCTGGCTTAAAGACACATGGTACATTGATAACAATGTCGAATATTGATATGAAGCGTACTGATTTAAATGTTTTTAGGCATGGTTTGCCTTTGTTGGGCATCCGGTTTCTACATACTGCCAAATGGCTAACCGTTTATTAAAAGTTTTATTTTGAAACTAGGCTTGGGAGGGGGATCCCTCCAAAGTCAATACGATGCTGAAGTTGCGGGTGTTGTTACAAATTCCTAGTTGATATATTATCTTTATTTCAGTCTGATACTTGACTATTCTGGACATATCACCTCCCACTAACCCCACCAGTAGTTCTATTCTCATTGACAGTTGAGATAGAACTCTGATTAAGACTCTCTACTGGTCTTCCTGGTATATTACATTGCCTCCTTATCTTGAGTTGGTACTACTAGACCTGCTCCTACCTCTGCTCCTTATTTCGTTTTCTTTTTTCCTTTCCTTCCTCTAACTCACTCATCTCTACTCCCCATCTAGGGGACTCTTCCATTTGCATTCCCTCAGATTTGGCACCGTAACTTTTACAATAACTAACCATGTCATATTCCTCACTAGGCAAGCAACCTTTCCTGGTTTCACATAACTTTCGGGGGCTTGAATATTCCTGAAAAAAGGACTTCGCTGCTGAGAGAGATACGAAAGGTCAAACCCAAGATTGTGTTTCTCCAGGAAACACACTTCAAAACAGGTACAGCACTGAAACTACATAATAAACACTATCCACAGACATTTCACGCAACAAATCATAGCTCCAAAACTAAGGGAGTATCTATTTTAATTCACAAAGATGCAGACATAGAGTTTACTCAACAACAAGCGGATACCAAAATTTGGAAGATTTCTTTTCCTGACGGGATCATGGGTTGGGATACCCATCACACTAGCCAACGTGTACTTTCCGAATTCAGCACATATCTCTTTCTGCCAAACAATGATATCAGAATTAAAAAGTTTTGCCATTGGATGCATTATTTTAGGAGGTGATTTTAATGTCCCTCTAAACCCCTTACAAGACACCTCAAATCAGAAATCTAGCATATCATACAGGAAATTACGTACAATAAAAAACCCTCCTTGCTCAGCTCACCTTAGTGGACACTTGGAGAGTGGCAAATCCAACGAGTAGAGACTTTACTTATTTTTTGCCCCTTCACAATAAACTGTCAAGGATCAAGTATGTTTTCCTATCACAGAAAGACCTTGCATTAATGAGAAGGGCTGACATTGGCATCAAAACAATATCAGACCATTCTCCTATATCTTTAACAATGAACACTCCAACTTGCCATATGAAAGACAGTGTCTGGAGACTCAACCCATCATTACTAACTGACATGGAAACACAGCAACACATAACAAAGGCTATTAAATTATACTATCAAGAAAACGCAACTGATGAACTCTCCCCATTAACAGTTTGGGCCGTCCCCAAGTGCGTGGTAAGAGGAGAGCTGATTAAAATAGGAGCCAAGAAAAAACAGAGATACACAAATTAAAGAACTGATAGACAAAATAAGGCACCTAGAATCATTTCATAAACACTCCCTAGCCCCTAGCATTACAAACAGCAGAAAGAACTTCAAGACCTTCGGCCATATTCCATCTCCAAGCAAAGAGAACCCTGTTCTTACGAAAGGGGTTCTACTTTGAACATAGCGATAAAACAGGTAAATTCCTTGCAAGAGCTTTAAAAGAGACCCATCTAGCTAGAAGCATCCATGCTATAAAAACTAAAGACGGGAAACTAACCCACGACACAACCAAAATAGCCCAGGTATTCCATGAATACTACTCCAACATTTATAATTTTCAACCCACACATAAACCAGCAAACCTTGCGGGCACTAGAACCCAGGTCATTCAAGACTATCTAAGAAATAGTAATTTGCCTAAATTGTCAGAATCAGATGCACAACCACTGGAGGAACCTCTTACCGAGGGGGAACTGGTGAGTGCCATCAAATCTCTCAAACCTGGGAAAAGTCCGGGCCCGGACGGGTTTACCACCCAGTATTATAAAACTTATGCGCCACTCCTATCACCCCCCCTTACTGAAATCTCTTAACCACTTAAAAGATCAACAACAAATACCAGAGGAGTTTTTGATGGCACACATCACGGTCCTTCCCAAACCTGACAAAAACAGAACTGAGTGTACCAATTATCGCCCAATCTCTCTACTCAATTTAGATCTGAAGATATTCGCTAAGATATTAGCAAGAAGATTACGCCCCTTCTTACATACATTGATTGGCCCTGAACAGGTAGGGTTTATGCCGGGCAGAGAAGCACGGGACAATGTGACGAAGACCTTAAATCTCATACATAGAGCACGCACTGATGGCTTTGAAGGCATGCTGTTATCCTCAGAAGCAGAAAAGGCCTTCGATAGGGTCTCCTGGGACTTTCTATTAGCTACCTGTTCCCATATAGGCCTAAAATCAAATATGATATCATGGGTCTCTAAACTATATCAAAACCCGAAGGAAAAAATAAAAGTCAATGGCGCTTTGTCGGATCCCCGGGACGAGACAGGGCTGCCCGCTCTCACCCCTACTTTTCATTATGACACTTGAACCCCTGATAAGGTCCATAAACAAATCCAAATCTATTCATGGTTTCCAAGTAGGAGATAACATTTAAAAATATGCATCATATGCAGATGATTTGATGTTCTTTGTAACCCAATCACATTTAACAATACCAAATCTCTGCAAGGAATTTAGTCACTATATCTATGTCTCCAACTTTAAGATCAAGTATAAAAAATCGGAGGCTCTAAACCTAACATTAAAATCCAAAACCTTAATGTCCACCCAGGCCAATTGTACTTTTAAATGGGAAGAAAAAGCCCTTAAATACCTGGGGGGTTAAATTAATGGCAGATTTAAAACACATGTATGCAATGAACTTTAGGCCACTACTACAATCTATAACTAAAGATATTGAAAAATGGAACCTAAAGTTCTTTTCATGGTTTGGTAGGTCCGCAATAATAAAAATGACCATTTTGCCAAGGGCTTTATATCTCTTTCAGACTATACCACTTATAATCCCCATGAGTTTTTTTAAAGCACTGCAGACCATATTAACCTCCTTGGCGGTATTCCCGAGTGTGGCTCAGGGTGGATTTTCTGTATCAAGAATGGTAACCCCGAGTCACACTCGGGATTGCATTGCTGTGTTACTTACCTTGTCCCCTGGATCCAGCGATGTCCCCCACCGTATCTGCGGGCTGTGTCCTCCACCCGATGCCTCTGTGTGCCGGGCTCCGTTCCCTGCGAGTGTCGCGTTGCACGGGGGCGGAGCCTGGTGGGAAATTCAAAAAGTGCAGCATACAGTAAGCATACAGTACACTGTAATCTGTAAGATTACATTACTGTATGAAATCATTTCACATCCTATTTGTCCCTAGTGGTTTGCCCAGTGCCCTGCATGCACTTTTATATCATATATGTCATTCTTTCTGCCTGGGAATTTGAGAACGTCCATGGCATAAAAAAGTGTCCCTTTACGTCAAAAACGGTTTCTGATCAGCTAGAAAACAGCGATAGGAAATAAGAATCATTTGCAGAATTGAGTGATACTAATTTTTGGGGAAATTTATCATCAGAAACTGAAAGTGACGACAGCGACAAATCTGCAAATGTGCAAATTTCTGTGTTTTTGACTTGATTACATTATTGAATACATTTTATTATTATATTATCATCTTTGATAATTATTTATAGTTATTTATTATATTATATATTTTTTTCATATATATTATAATTTATGATTTTGTGTTTCAAACTTTATCATACCCGGGATGTCTACTAGACTCTTGTTTGAACAGATTTAAGTGAGTTATTCCTAAGAATTACAGGCCTACAATATAAAACGCCAAATTTCCATGCAAAATAATGTACCGCTTTCAGCACCAAAAATCTGAAATAATCATACCGCCAGGGAGGTTAATCACTTCAGCCCCAGAAGGATTTCCCACTTTAGGACCAGAGCACTTTTTGCGATTCGGCACTGAGTCATTTTAACTGACAATTGCGCGGTCGTTCAACGTTGTGCCCAAACGATATTTGCGTCCTTTTTTCCCCACAAATAGAGCTTTCTTTTGGTGGTATTTGATCCCCTCTGCGTCATTTCTGATCGCCACTATAAACAAAAAAAGAGGGACAATTTTCCAAAAAAAAAAAAAAATGTATTACTTTTTGCTAAGATACAAATCCAAAAAAAAAATATGGCTGATTTATATTCTTCCTCATATTTTCGGTAAGAAAAAAATCGCAATCGGCATTTATTGATCGGTTTACGCAAAAGTTGCCATGTTTATGGACAATGAGAATTAATTTCTGGGGTTTTTATTTTTTTTTAATATTTTTACTAGTAGTGGCGGCGATCTGAGATTTTTAGCAGTACTGCGATATTTCAGCGGACATGTCGTACCATTTTGACACTTTTTTGGGACCATTGGCGTTTATACAGCGATCAGTGCTATAAAAATGCACTAATTACTGTGTAAATGCCATTGGCAGTGAAGGGGATAACATGCAGGGGGCGCTCTAAGGGTTAACTGTGTTCCCTGGGCGTGTTTTAACTGTATGTGGGCTAGCCTGGCTGGGAGAAGGGAGTGATCACGGTTTCCATATACAGGAAGCCTGTGATCATAGCCCTTCCCCCTCTAACAGAATGGAGATCCGTGTTTACTTACACAGACTTCCGTTCATTCACTGCGGGGGGAGGGCATCGCGGGTAGCCGGCGGCGATCGAGTCCGCCATACCTGCTCCCTGGCCCCTCCCGGACACAGTGAGCGCTCTAGCGCGCCTCCGTCGGAGCGCGCTCACAGTCAGTGATATCGCAGCCGCCGTCATATGACGGCGGTTTGCGATATCGAGCCACACTGTCGCCGTCAGACTGTGGTCGGTGGTTGGCAAGTGGTTATGAAAATTTTTGTGGGCCTCTAAAAAACCTTGCATTAAACTACAAATTCTTTCACAAACAAAAAATTCTGGCGGAATGGGGTTCCCAGACCTTAAGCATTATTACTATGCTTCTCACCTCACCCGCATCATCAATTGGCACGGCCATGAAACAGATAATTAATGGGTAATGATTGAAAAAGCATCTGACATCACACCAGTAGTGTACTCTCCATGGATACCCTGGGAAAAATGCCCGCTAATTCTTAGATACCATCCTACGATTGGAGCACCTCTTCAGGTGTTCCATAAAAGCATCAAAAAATCCAACATCTCTACTTCACCCGGCCCCCTGACACCAATATACTCAAACCCTGACTTCACTCCAGGTACACTTGGACGCACATTAGCATATACCTACAATGACAAGACATTACTGGCAACACATTGTATTTCAGGTGGAAAGATTAAATAATTTGCCACACTTCAGAGAGACCAAGGACACACAGTTTTATCACATTGGTTATATAGACAACATAGCTATATCTCATATTCCATGAGATTTCGGAAGTGTGTAAGACCACTCACACCTTTTGAGAAACTTTGTCTAGAGGGATCGCAGGTTTTCAGGTCGACATCCCTCATGTATTCTTCGTTTCAAATCTTTTTATTGGGAAAAAAAGAAATTTTGTACAACAAGATAGGAAAATATAAAAGTTTAGAATCAGTTACATAAATACTCTCAAACAAATTACCCACAACAGTATAGACATGAGCTTGCAATACAGGACAATAGAAATGAAAAAGCAAAAGTGAGAATACAAAATCTGAGGGACAACTGTAAGTAACCTCTCATGAGCATCCGGGGAGCGAGTACTCTCCAATGAATGTCAACAGGGAGTCTAAAACATAAGAGTGAAAACGAAAAAGTAAAGATAACAGGACATAACGTTCGAGTACAGATATGACAACACCCATTAAACAAACTCTCATAAATACATTGACTAAGATTTGAAAATATAAAAGGATAGAACAACATGTTTTAAAGAAAAAAAGGGTTATTTTTCTAAACTTTGCTTCTTATGTACTCCCTACAGCTGGACTTTTGGACGCTAGGGAGATCTGTTTCAAAGAGTTTTCCACACTCACCAGAATGTGTGAAGGCTTTAGAGTACCT
>BLSH010448953.1:186281-205123 GCA_018402905.1 Glandirana rugosa | reverse complement strand
CTATCCCCATTTATTTGTAGGGCACTTGCCCTAGTTTGAAGATGATTTTAGAACAGTTATATGGTTTCTACCGTTAATTAATACTTTTCAGACACAGTTTGAAGATGATCCACATTCACCTCCATTTTTGCTTTTTTTTGTTTTTATTTTTTTTAAAATATTTAAAGTTATTTCCCTGTCCCCATTTTTTTTGTAGGGCACTTGCCCTACCCTTACCCCCATTTTACTTCCTTTTGCAGCCCTCTGGGGCTTTCCAGGACTTTGCTACAGCCATTTTTGTGCCTAAAAGTTCGGGTCCCCATTGATTTCAATGGGGTTCGTTGTCCGTGTGATCGTTCGGGTTCCGTCCGGACCCGGACCCGGACTTTGTCCCGAAGTTCGGACGGACCAGCAGAACCCGAACGTCCAGGTGTTTGCTCAACTCTAATTATAAGCTCCTATGAGCAGGGCCCTTAGAACCCAATTGCTAACCATTTTGCTAAATGGAGAACCATATATACTGTAGAATACTTTAATGCCAGAAAATATGTACATAATAGTGTTTCTGCTGGCATAATAACAAGTACATTATTGAGCTTTCTTCTTACTTTTTAATTCATTTTGGGGGGTGGTGGTTTTGGGGAAGTGGATTATCTTCCTTAGGGCCGATTCACACTGTTGTGGTGTCCGAGATCGGAAGTGATTCGAACTGCAGTACAAATCACATATGATCTCTGCGCAATGCAAATTCAGCCATACAGATACAGATAGTATGCAGATAGTATTGCATTCGGACCAAACTCGCACAGGACCCTTTTTTGTTCCGCAGCAGAATCGGATCGCATGGGTCTTCACACATCCAATTCCTGTCCAAATTTCCAGTTCACAGTGCGATATGCGAACTGATTTGGGGTGTCATTAGCTTTCTATTGACACTCCCAGCAGTTTGCATATTGCAGTGTGAACTGCCTGCGAGTCAGGGGCGATGCGGGAACCCGCAGTGGATTTGCAGGGTTCACGCATCGCTCCCGACTCGCAGGCAGTTCACACTGCCATATGCAAACTCTTGGGAGTGTCAATAGAAAGCCAATGACATCTCCAAATGAGTTTGCAGATCGCAGTGCGAACTGCAAACTCGGACAGGAATTGGATTGCATGGGTGTGAACACCCAATGTGATCCAATTCTGCTGTGGAACAAAAAAGGGTCCTGTGTGAGTTTGGTCCGACTGTGATGTGATTCGTTATACTATCTGTATGGCAGAAATTGCATCGCACAGAGATCGCATGTGACTTTCACTGCAGTGCAGTGCAAATCACATACAATTTCAGACAACTCTGCAATGTGAACCGGCCCTCAGTCATACTCTCATTTATATTTGCATAATCCTTACAGATTTACATCAGCAGAACAAATGCAGGAAGTGTAATGTGGCTGTAAATAGGAAGTGATGTGTGCACATGGGCTTTAAACAAATGTGTGGTGACGCCAAATAAACAAATCAATGAAACCCACCTACACCAAACATAGCTACCACATCCTCCTCCACATTGATCAAAAATTTAATTTCAACTTGCTTGTGGCTGTAATGTATTGCCGGCTCCTGGCAACACAGAATAAAAAAAATATGGCATGGGGTCCCCCCTATCCATACCAAGCCCTTTGGGTCAGGTATGGATTTTAAGGGGAAGTCCACGCCACTTTTTTTTTTTAAAATGGCGTGGTATCCCCCCAAGATCCATACCAGACCCTTATCTGAGCATGCAGCCTGGAGGTCAGGATGGGGGAACAAGCAAGTGCCCCCCTTCCTGGACCATACCAGGCCACATGCCCTCAACGTGAGGGGTGTGGGTGCTTTGGGGCGGAGGGCTCTGTGCCCCCCCACCCCAAAGCACTTTTTCCCCATGTTAATGGGGACAAGGGCCTCTTCCCGACAACCCTGGCTGGTGGTTGTTGGGGTCTGCGGGTGGGGGGCTGATCGGAATGTGGCAGCCCCCTTTAACAAGATCCCCAGATACTGCCCCCCCATGTAAATGGGTATAAGGTACATCGTACCCCTACCCATTCACCAAAAAAGTGTAAAATTGTTTTAAAAAATAGAGACTTTTTTGTCCAATCTTTTATGTGAAAAACGCTAAAGTATCCCGTGATGTACATCCATGGTCAATCACGGCACCCGACAGACCAGTAAAATAGACACAAAATCTAAAAGCTCTCACTCAATGGGAGGGCTCCCGCCGACTGCTGTCTCTTAGCTTTGACAAGTGTTATAATGTCAAGGGCGGGGCCACCCAGTGACGTAACCAGGTTACTCCACACCCTTCTGACATCACATGCTAGCGCATGAGGTCATGGGGCACATACAGCGAGAAGCCTCCCATCGAGGTGGAGCATTTACATTATGTACTATTTTTGGGTCCGTCGGGCACCGTGATTGACCATAAATGTACATTACAAAACACTTTTTTTAACATAGAAACCTAATGACACCCCAAATCAGTTTGCATATCACACTGCTAACTGCAAATTATGACAGGAATCTGATCGCGTCGGTGTGGAACAAAAAAGGGTCCTGTGCAAGTTTGGTCCGAATGCAACTGGGGCCACCCAGTGATATCATCCAGAGGCCCGCCCCCTTGTGATGTCACTGTCCGGTGCATGATGGGACGGTTATGTCACAAGGGGTGGTGCCTCTGAATAATGTCACCGGGTGGCCCCGCCCCATGCCAATATAAGTCATTGCACAGAGTGGAGCCAACAATACATCGGGAGATTGCGTAGAGTCAACATCAGAAGAAGAACAGAAGGAAAAAGTGCAGAAGATGGCACGGAGAGGGAGAAGACCCTGCAAAAGAGCAGAAGATGGTGCAGAGAGGGAGAAGAACCAGTAAAAGAGCAGAAGATGGCGCAGAGAGGGAGAAGAACCGGCAAAAGAGCAGAAGACCCTGCAAAAGAGCAGAAGAAAGAAGACCCCTCAGAAGAAAGAAGACCCTGCAAAAGAGCAGAAGAAAGAAGACCCTGCAAAATAGAAGAAAGAAGATGCTGGAGGAGGGATTCGAGTCAGAGAGGGGAGAAGAGACGCCGGAGCTGCGGTAATAAAAAATCTTTAAAAACCTGTGTAGTGTGTTTTTTCTCACTTTTTTAGGTGAATGGGTAGAGGTACAATGTACCCCATACTCATTCACATGGGGGGCAGAATCTGGGGGCCCCCCTTTTTAAAAGGGGCTTCCAGATTCTGATAAGCTCCCGCCCACAGACTCTGACAACTGCCAGCCAGGGTTGTCGGGAGGAGGCCCTTGTCCTCATCAACATGAGTACAAGGTGCTTTGGGGTGGGGGGTGCAGGGCCCCCCTGTCCCAAAGCACCCACCTCTCCATGTTGAGGGCATGTGGCCTGGTACAGTTTGCTCATCCCCCCCCCTTATCCGGTCTGGCCAGGCTGCATGCTCAGACAAGGGTCTGGTATAGATTTTGGGGGAACCCCCACGCCATTTTTTTTTAAATTTTGGCATTTGGGGTCCCCTTCACATCCATACCAGACCCAAGGGTCTGGTATGGATATGGTGGGGACCCCAAGTCTATTTTTATTTTTTAATTTTGGTGCAGGGTTCCCCTTAAAATCAAGACCAGACCTGAAGGGCCTGGTATGGATGGAGCGGGGGAAGCCATGCCATTTTTTGGATGGATTTTTGATTAGCTGGATTTTGGAATTCCACACCATAATATTGAATAATTACAAACCATTGCATGCATTTGAAGACTTAAAGTTCTGGAATCAACCAAAATGATGTGCATTGGATAATTATGCCTGCTGACTACAATGCTAGTTTTTAAGAGGCGATGCCATTCGAACCCAGGCCGTTAAGTTTTGAATGTAGGACAACATACCACCACGCCACAGATCAGGACACACTCATACATAGAAAATACAATTATTAATGAGTCTTTTCATTCTATACAATAATGGATTGCATGTGAGGAATTAATATTATGGTAACAACCATGCTCATGTGGCAGCTGACAGCTGAATTTAAGAAAACAAAATGCCAAAAAAATGCATGAGGTCCCCCCCAGATCACTAATAGGCCCTTCAAGTCTGGTATGGATCCGGAGGGGAGCCCAATGCCAAAATGTAAAAAAAATGGTGTGGGGTCCCCCAAAGTCCATACCAGATCCTTGGGACTAATAGGGATTCAGAGTGGACCCCCCACGCCAAAATTAACCACTACACGTCCACACTATAGCCGAAAGATGGCTACAGTGCGGAACTGAATTGCTGGATGGACCTCCATGGAGCTCGTGCCCTCACAGCCGCCGCTGGTGCGCTCTCACACCTGCCACACGCTCTGTGAGCTTGCCCATGGGTCGGGCGGACTCGATGTCCGCCGACAACCCGCGATCGCCTCATACAGAGGCAGAACAGGGAACCACTGATGTAAACATGGCATCCCTGTTCTGTCAGGGGACATAACAGAGATCCCTGTCGTCGGAATCAGTGAGATCTGTTATGTCCCTGCCAGCCCAGCCCCCATACAGTTAGAACACAATGAGGGAACACATTTAACCACTAGATTGCCCCCTAAATGTTAACCCCTTCCCTGCCAGTGACATTTATACAGTAATCAGTGGCTATTTTTTAGCACTGATCATTGTATAAATGTCATTGGTCACAAAAATGTCAGATCTGTCCACCGCAATATTGCAGTCCCGATAAAAATCACAGATTACCGCCATTACCAGTAAAAAAAAGAAAAATAATAAAAATGCCATAAATCAATTCCCATAGTTTGTAAACGCTATAACTTTTGCGCAACCCAATCAATATACGCTCATTGTGATTTTTTTTACCAAAAATATGTAGAAGAATATATATCGGCCTAAACTGAGGAATAAATTTGTTTTTTTATATTTTTTTGGATATGTATTATAGCAAAAAGTAAAAAAAAATGTTCTTTTTTCAAAATTGTCACTCTATTTATTGTTTATAGCGCAAAAATAAAAACCACAGAGGTGATCAAATACCACCAAAAGAAAGTTCTATTTGTGGGGAAAAAAATGATAAAAATTTTGTTTGGGTACAACGTCGCATGACCGCACAATTGTAATTCAAAATGCGACAGTGCTGAAAGCTGAAAATTGGTCTGGGCAGAAGGAGGGTTTAAATGCCCAGTAAGCAAGTGGTTAAAAAAAATAGGCGAAGAAGCGGGCTAAGAAGTCACCAGAGAAAGATGGAGCAAGTAGGGGAAGAAGAAGCCAGAGGAAGAAGGAGAAGACCAGAGGAAGAAGTGGGGAAGGAGAAGGTGCAGGAGGACCAGAGGAAGAAGCGGGGAAGAAGAAAAGATTTGACATAAAGGAATTGTCAAAAATTGGCTACTGTCTTTTGTCACACTACACTACTTTTTTTGGTGAATGGGTAGGAGTACAATCTACGCCATACTCATTCACTTAGGGGGGCGGGATCTGTGGCCCCCCCTTGTTAAAGGGGGTTTCCAGATTCTGATAAGCCCGCCTGCCCAGTACATAGGCTACCCTTTCAAAACTCTTCTTGTTAGTTTGCATTGCTACAAAACTGAGGACTCAGAGTAGGGTTATAGGGTAGGTGCCCTGGGGGTGTGCCCTTAAAAGCTTGGAAGTGTCCAATCACCTGAAGGTATAAGCCTATAGCTCATCGTGTATAAATAAGTTGCCTGTATCCTGTACTGAACTCTAAGAAAATAATTTTACAGGTATGTTGTAATTCCTCTATTTTAGGCATGCTGTGTGAATAGGAAAACCTAATAAATATATAGACAGGTTTTCTCAAATTGACTGCAAATTAAAAATACGCTTTAAGGTGATTGAATGTTGAAAATAAATAGGTTTGCTGAATCAGTATACATAATGTAAAACTCATTTCATTTATCACCCTATTAGACTTGCGCATACAGTATAAATTCGTTATGTACATGTCATAAGATTTCAAATATGTGACCGTTTATATCTTTTTAAGAAGATGTCCAGTATAAAGTATATTGTGAAAATAAAGTTTAATACTGACTTTGAAGGTTAGTTCAGTAGTACTTAGTGATTAGATCTGATTCTCTGCGATTGATGCATGTCCTTGAATAATCACAACATTACAAAAAGGAGGCTTTTTTCAGTTTTGCATCTCGGTGCCTAACTTCTCTGCTGCCACTTTTCCTGAACGTTAGTAAGTTATCACATTGTGATTGCACAGAGGGTCTTAAAATAGACATAGCAATCGTTTTGAAAAAGCTTTATTATTTTTTGGTAGGATTTCAAAAACTGCTTTTGCCATGTATATTTACAAAGAAAGGCATAAACATTTCAAAGCTTAAAATGCAAACATAAAAAGTACCGAGCAGAAACTGAGATAAGAAGCCTGGCACCAGAGAATAAAAGATTAGCACTGAATTACATTTCTATATTCACCCACACGTCGTAACGGTTGAGGAGGAGAATCTGTCTCCTAAAGATGAAAAAGGGAAAAAGTAATGATCAAGGACTATCTGATGTCTCATGTGTCATTCACTATCTCCACCTTCAAAAAGCTGTATCTCATTAGACTATGAAGAGATTCTACCCATTACCCATCGTACAAGGGGCCTACTTTAACACTGAACTGATTTCACAGCAAAATTCCCTCTATGTTCCTAATCACCTGCCTAAATAAAGCTTTGTTGTGGCTGATATTTAAAATAATGTTAAATATTTGCCCTGCAGTTCCGAATATTTACCATTTCAGGATAAAACAAAACATACCACACAGAAACAGAAAATGTGGTCTGTTTATCCATTTCTTATCTTTCAGCTAATTATCTCAAAATAAACAGGGACAGCATTTTCCTTCAGTTGTTAATAGCTATTATCTATAACATGAGAAACGTGTGTTGGGCTCTAAATATCCATTTTTTTATAGCTATGATCGGATCTCAGCTATGGTGGCCTTTTATTTTGTTTTCATTATACTGGTCTTGGGGCTCCTTCCAACACCTCCACTAATGTGTATTTGTGATCATACTTTCTCTTTCTGTATCTAGTGAAATGGTACTTTATCAGCATACAGTACTGCCACTATTGCCATTTCTTTGTGAAATCCTCGCAGTACTGTTTATAACATTACTTTGTGAGTTTGTTAGTAGCTTTCTCTTAACCACTTCAGCCCTGGAAGGATTTACCACCTTCTTGACCAGAGCACTGTTTGGCACTGCATTGTTTAAACTGACAATTGCACAGTCGTGCGACGTTGTACCCAAACAAAATTGACATACTTTTTTTCCCACAAATAGAGCTTTCTTTTGGTGGTATTTGATCACCTCTGCAGTTTTTATTTTTTTGCGTTATGAACAAAAAAAAGAGAGACAATTTTGAAAAAACTTTTTTACTTTTTGCTAGAATACATACAAAAAAATAAAATAAATAAACTAATTTATTCATCAGTTCATATTTTTGGTAAATAAAATCTCAATAAGCGTTTATTGATTGGTTTGTGCAATAGTTACCATGTTTATAAACCATGAGAATTCATTTATGGCGTTTTTATTATTTAATTTTTTACTGGTAATGGCGGCGATCTGCGATTTTTATCGGGACTGCAATATTGCAGCGGACAGATCGGACACTTTTCACACTTTTTTGGGACCATTGACATTTATACAGCGATCAGAGCTAAAAATAGCCACTGATTAGTGTATCAATGCCATTGGCAGGGAAGGGGTTAACCTGCAGGGGGCAATCAAAGGGTTAAGTGTGTTCCCTCACTGTGTTCCAACTGTGTGGGGGCTGGGCTGGCAGGGGCATGACAGATCTAACTGATCTCGATGACAGGGATCAGTGATCACGGCCATGTCCCGTGTCAGAATGGGGAACCGCCGTGTTTACATCAGCGGTTCCCCGCTCTTCTTCTGTATTAGGTGATCGAGGGTCGCCGGTGGACATCGAGTCCGCCCGACCCACGGCCACAATCACGCAGCATGCGGGCATGAGAGCGCGCCGCGTGCGAGCCTGTGCGAATCGCCATTAATATATGGTGATTCACGCTACGCTGCTACTCTGCAGCAGTAAATGTATGCAAGCTGATCGGGAACCGGTTAAAGTGCATCTCTCAGAATACTATGTTAACACACAGAGCAGTTGATTTGGTAAAGTGCAGCTCTTTTTGTATACTCTGCTAACATGCAATTTTCACAACTATCTTTTTTCCTAAACACTTCACTCATTGAACTTTGACTTCTTTAACAGTAGGTCTCACATAATTCTTCTTGGAAGATTTCTGATTGGTGCGACTCCATTTAAGGGCAACTTAAAGTAGAATTAAGGGCAATACAAACACCCACTTTTTAAATGTTGCCTTCCTACTGCTCAAATATTTCCTGTATACATTTTCTAATAAATAACAATGAAAATACCTTTCCCAAAACTATTTTTCAAGTGGCCATATGACCACAAGGCTACAGCAAGTGTGTCATGGCCAGTGTGACTGCAGCTAATTGGTAGGAATTATTCCAAGGCCAACAATGCCAAGGCCAACAAATAGTCTGAGCTATAGAGACCAGCTGGGTGGCATCACTGCTCTAAAGATTCAGTGGCATTTTCAGCAGTGGGGATGCAATATTTGGAAGTGGATGATTGTATTGCCTTTCTAATCCTGACCTCATTTGAACTCCACTGACCTGATCTTGCTTATTTTGCTGACAGAGGGTCAATTCTCTGTTTGGTCTTGGATACTTGGCTTTAATAATACTCATAATTAGAGTTGAGTGAACTTCTGGAAGTCCGGGTTCTGCTGGTTCGGCCGAACTTCGGGACAAAGTCCGGGTTCGGGTCCGGACAGAACCCAAACTTTGTCCCGGACCCCGAACTCCATTGAAATCAATGGGGACCCGAACTTTTAGGCACAAAAATGGCTGTAAAAAAGTCCTGGAAAGTCCTGGAGGTCTGCAAAAGGAAGGAAATGGGGGTAAGGGTGGGACAAGTGCCCTACAAAGAAATGGGGACAGGGAAATAACTAAAAGCATTTTTTAAAAAAATATTTCATAAAAAAATCAAAAACAGAGGTGGATGTAGACCATCTTCAAACTGTGTCTGAAAAGTATAAATTAACGGTAGAAGCCATATCACTGTTCTAAAATCATCTTCAAACTGTGTCAAAAAAGTATAAATAAGCCGGGAGAACTCATATCAATGTTCTGCAAACATCTGGAAAATGTGTGTAACACTTTAACTAAAACTGGGAGAAACCATACTACTGTTCTGCAAACATCTGGAAACTGTGTGTAACACTTTAACTAAAATCGGGAGAAACCATACTACTGTTCTGCAAACATCTAGAAACTGTGTGTAACACTTTAACTAAAACCGGGACAAACTGAATTACTGTTCTGCAATCATCTGGAAACTGTGTGTAACACTTTAACACCGGGAGAAACCATACTACTGTTCTGCAAACATCTGGAAACTGTGTGTAACACTTTAACGAAAACCGGGAGAAACCATACTACTGTTCTGCAAACATCTGGAAACTGTGTGTAACACTTTAAATAAAACCGGGACAAACTGAACTACTGTTCTGCAAACATCTGGAAACTGTGTGTACCACTTTAACTAAAACCGGGACAAACTGAACTACTATTCTGCAAACATCTGAAAACTGTGTGTGACACTTTAACTAAAACCGGGACAAACTGTTCTGCAAACATCTGGAAACTGTGTGTAACACTTTAACTAAAACCGGGTGAACCCATATCACTGTTCTGCAAACATCTGGAAACTGTGTGTGAAACTATAGCAGAGAGAAGAACAGGGATATGGTTTCGCTCTGCTATAGTTTCACATAGAGATTTTAGATGATTTTAGAACAGTGATATCATATCACTGTTCTAAAATCATCTAAAAACTTTATGTGAAACTATAGCAGAGTGAAACCATATCCCTGTTCTTCTCTCTGCTATAGTTTCACACACAGTTTCCAGATGTTTGCAGAACAGTTTGTCCCGGTTTTAGTTAAAGTATTACACACAGTTTCCAGATGTTTGCAGAACAGTTTGTCCCGGTTTTAGTTAAAGTGTTACACACAGTTTCCAGATGTTTGCAGAACAGTAGTATGGTTTCTCCCGATTTTAGTTAAAGTGTTACACACAGTTTCCAGATGTTTGCAGAACAGTAGTATGGTTTCTTCTGGTTTTAGTTAAAGTGTTACACACAGTTTCCAGATGTTTGCAGAACATTGATATGGGTTCTCCCGGCTTATTTATACTTTTTTGACACCGTTTGAAGATGATTTTAGAACAGTGATATGGCTTCTACCATTAATTAATACTTTTCAGACACCACCATTTTTGATTTTTTTATGAAATTATTTTTTTAAAAATGCTTCTAGTTATTTCCCTGTCCCCATTTCTTTTTAGGGCACTTGTCCCACCCTTACCCCCATTTTCCTTCCTTTTGCAGACCTCTAGGACTTTCCTGGACTTTTTTACAGCAATTTTCAGAACTTTAAGTAAAATGACCAGAACCCTGGACCCGAACCCGGACTTTGTTTGAAAAGTCCGGGTTTGGGTTTGGGTCCGGGTCCCGGACACCCCAAAGTTCGGTACGGACCCGAACTTTACAGTGCGGGTTCGCTCAACACTACTCATAATGCAACACTAATACACTTCTTTCTTACCCTTTGGCATGTCTGTACCTGGAAGTATTCCTCCTTTAGCCTATCCTGGCTACAAACCTGTTTAATGACTGGGACTCTTGACCAGTGTATCTGGTAACTGTTACTACCAAGGCCATCTTAAGGACCTCAGTCTGTGAGTACCTTTTACACAAATCTGACTCTACCATCAGACATACCATAAGAAATTGTACCTCCAGAGGCAGCACCTTAGTCACAGGCTACTTCCAACACGCTGACAGCAGATGAGTCATAGTTGTTAAGGAAGTCGTGGCCTGGTGGCTCCTTAACAAGCAGTTATTCACTGGTTGTTAAGGACACAGGCAACCACTGGCTTTAAAATACAGCTAGCTTCCACTACTAAAATACTGCACCACTTCATAAAATAGCTTTTGCGTTATTTTAGTGTTTTTAGTAAATTGCACAAAAACATTTTTAACCGCTTGCCATCTGCCCACCATTAAATGACGGCGGAGCGGTACGGCTCTCTCTCTCCGGGTGGACGACATATGATGTCGTCCCTTTAAGCCCGGGATTGCGCGCGATCGGGCATGTACATCCCGGCTTTATCGGTGGCGGCGTGTCCCCAGGACACAGCTCGTCACCGACTGGGTGAACAGCCATTGGGCACAGCTGTTTACCACGTGATCGGCCGTGACGAAGTCATGACTGATCACAAAGTGGTATTCCCCCATTTACACGGTGCATGCACACGATCGGGAACGCGTGCCTGCCACCCACAGTAAATAACATCCATTGGCCAGGGGCTGTTAGCATGTGATCGGCTGTGATCCATTCACAGCCGATTACAAATGTAAACACAGACTGGTAACTAGCTGTTACCAGCTCTTCTCTCCCCACACACCGTTTCCAATGTGAGGAGAAGAGAGTCTGCATCAGTGAGTTACCAATCTGTGTTTGTACTGTACTCCACAAACACCTGCCACATCCCCCCTGCCCCCCATTGCACCTGTCACCCAATCAGTCACCACATCTGCCCCAATAAAGTGCACCTGTCAGCAGTGACCTTTAGTGCACCTGTCACCCGTCAGTGACCGTGGCCTGTCACCTATCAGTGACCACCGCCTGTCACCCGTCACCCATCAGCGACCGTCACCCATCAGTGATCACTGCCTGTCACCCATCATGCATCAGTGACCACCGCCTGTCACCCATCATTGACCACCACCTGTCACACGTCACCCATCAGTGACCACCACCTGTCACCCGTCACCCATCAGTGACCACCGCCTGTCACCCGTCACCCAGTGATCATCACCTGTCACCCGTCCCCCAGTGACCACTGCCTGTCACCCGTCACCCAGTGACCGCCGCCTGTCATCCATCAGTGACCACCACCTGTCACCCGTCACTCATCAGTGACCACTGCCAGACACCCATCACACATCAGTGACCACCACCTGTCACCCGTCACCCATCAGTGACCACCACCTGTCACCCATCACCCAGTGACCACCGCCTGTCACCCATCAGTGACCACCACCTGTCTCCCGTCACTCATCAGTGACCACCGCCAGACACCCATCACACATCAGTGACCACCACCTGTCACCCATCAGTGGCCACCACCTATCACCCATCAGTGACCACCGCCCGTCACCCAACAGTGACCACCACCTGTCACCCATCAGTGATCACCGCCAGACACCCGTCACCCATCAGTGACCACCGCCTGTCACCCATCAGTGACCACCGCCAATCACCCATCAGTGAAAGTCACCTGCCATCTATCGCACAGCCAATCAGTGAACCTCACCTGCCATCCATAGCACAGCCCATCAGTGACTGTCACCTGCCACCCATCTGCCACCCATCGCACAGTCCATCAGCTACCGTCACTTGCCACCCATTGCACAGCCATGTCCAAACGAGTTTATACCAGTGAGGAGGCTTTCGGATTCTGTCCATGACCGATCAGAGCATACCCATTCTGACTCCGAAACAGATTCTGCATTTCACAGCCAATCACAAAAGTAAACACAGACTGGTAACTAGATGTTACCAGCTCATCTCTCCTCACACACCATTTCCAGTGTGAGGAGAGGAGAGGCTGAATCAGTGAGTTACCAATCTGTGTTTGTACTGTGCTCCACAAACACCAGCCACATCACCCCTGCTCCCCCCGTTGCACCTGTCACCCAATCAGTCACCACATCTGCCACAATAAAGTGCACCTGTCTACAGTGACCTTTAGTGCACCTGTCACCTATCAGTGACCACCACCTGTCACCCATCAGCGACCGTCACCCATAAGTGACCACCGCCTGTCACCCATCATTGACCACCACCTGTCAACCGTCACCCATCAGTGACCGCCGCCTGTCACCCGTCACCCATCAGTGCCCACCGCCTGTCCCCCATCACCCAGTGACCACCGCCTGTCACCCATCCCCCAGTGATCACTGCCTGTCACCCATCACCCAGTGACCACCGCCTGTCACCCATCAGTGACCACCACCTGTCACCCGTGACTCATCAGTGACCACTGCCAGACACCCATCACACATCAGTGACCACCACCTGTCACACGTCAGCCATTATTGACCACCACCTGTCACCCACCACCCAGTGACCACCGCCTGTCACCCGTCACCCAGTGACCACTGCCTGTCACCCATCAGTGACCACCTGTCACTCATCAGTGACCACCGCTAGACACCCATCACACATCAGTGACCACCACCTGTCATCCATCACCCATCAGTGACCACCACCTGTCACCCGTCACCCATCAGTGACCACCGCCAGACACCCATCAAACATCAGTGACCACCGCCTGTGCCCATCAGTGACCACCACCTGTCACCCATCAGTGACCACCACCTATAACCCATCAGTGACCACCGCCAGATGCCTGTCACCCATCAGTGACCACCACCAAGCACCCGTCACCCATCAGTGACCACCACCTGTCACCCGTCACCCATCAGTGACCACCACCTGTCACCCGTCACCCATCAGTGACTACCACCCATCACCCAACAGTGACCACCACCTGTCACCCAACAGTGATCACCGCCAGACACCCGTCACCCATCAGTGACCACCGCCTGTCACTCATCAGTGACCACCGCTAATCACTCGTCAGTGACCACCGCCAATCACCATCAGTGAAAGTCACCTGCCATTCATCGCACAGCCAATCAGTGAACCTCACCTGCCATCCATAGCACCGCCCATCAGTGACCATCACCTGCCACCCATCGCACAGTCCATCAGCTACCGTCACTTGCCACCCATCGCACAGCCATGTCCAAGCGAGTTTATACCAGTGAGGAGGCATTCAGATTCTGTCCATGACTGATGAGAGCAACGGGGAGCTCTCATCAGAATTTGATATCCATTCTGACTCCGAAACAGATTCTGCATTTGAAATAATTGGCAGCAGCGGATCAGAAGATGAATCGGAGGAAGAATTGGTTCCTCTTCCTAAAAGGGCACAGCACTCTGGAAACCAGGCATCCGCCAGCAACCAGGATCACATTGCCAGGCCAAGCACCAACGCTGCCGCTAGCAACCGTGATCACATTCAAAGGCCCAGTAACAGCGATGCCGCCAGTGATAGACCCCGGGAACAAATGCCCAGTACAAGTGCTGCCACATCACGTCCCCCAAGAGCCAGGGCTGCTATACACCTCCAAGAAGGTCTTGCCAACCCAACATGGCTGCCTTCCTGCTCGGGAGCAGCAAGAATTCCCCCTTTCACCGCACAGCCAGGTGTGCAGGTCAATGTCCAAGAAATTGATTTTATTTCTCTATTTTTGCCTGTCAATTTTCTTCAGATGATCGTGGACCAGACCAATTTATATGCCCAGCAATTTATTAAAAAAAAAAACCCAATCCTCATATGCCCATCCATTTGAATGGAGAGATGTCACATTGCAAGAGTTCAAATTGTTTATGGGCCTCGCCATAAACATGGGGATTACAAAAAAAAATTAACTAAATGCCTACTGGTCCACCCACCCCATCCTCCACATGGCCATGTATTCTTCCATAATGTCCAGGTCCCGATACAAAATGATAATGCGATTCCTTCATTTCAGCGACAACACTCAGTGCCCTCCCCGTAATCATCCTAATTACAATAAATTAAATAAAATTCGTCCACTCATAAATTTCTTTTCCCATCTCTTAAAAAACCTAATAAAAACCTTTGAAACGAAAATTTCTTTTCCCAGCATTTTTCAGAATTATATGTCCCCGAGCAACATATTTGTGTTGATGAGTCCCTGGTACCCTTTTCAGGCCGGCTAGGAATAAAGCAGTATATTCCTAGCAAAAGAGCCAAATATGGCGTGAAATTATATAAACTTTGCGAGAGAGCCACGGGATATCTGTATGCATTCCGCATATATGAAGGAAGAGATTCCCAGCTCCAGCCCCCTGAGTGCCCAACCTACATGGGCACAGCTGGAAAAATTGTATGGGACTTGGCCTAACCACTGCTCAACAAAGGATACCAGTTTGCCCCTTTTCAAGCATCTTTACATTGTTAATACCCTGGCCTGCAGAACCATAAGAAAGAATAGGAAGGGCTTCCCACAATCTATTGTGAACAAGATATTGCAAAAGGGGAAAAAAGCAACGTTGCAATGCAATGAAGTGCTGGCCTTGAGGTGGAAGGATAACCGAAATGTTCACATGATGTCCACCATCCATGACGACACCAATGTCGAGGTTCCGAGAAGAAGAGGCCCCATTCAAAAGCCAACCTGCGTCCAAGAATATAATCTCTACATGGGGGGGGTGGGTTATAACGACCAAATGATTCAAACGTATTTGGCAATAAGGAGGTCCCAGTTTTGGTACAAGAAGATAGCCCTTTATCTAATTAATTTTGCCATGTATAATGCCTACATAATCTTCAGTAAATCCACAGAAAACCCCATCCCCTTCCTAAAATTCATAGAAGAAACTGTCACATCCCTGATTTATCCAGAAAGCCCCCCCTCCAGAAAACCTTCGCTCTGATGTGGTTAGCCGACTTCATGAGCGCCACTTCCCGGACAACATTCCCCCATCTAAAGCAGGCCGAAGACGCCAAAAAAGATGCAGGTTATGCAGCAAGAGAGTATTCCGCAAATATACCAGCTTCCATTGTCCCCAGTGTCCCTCCAAACCTGGCATTTGCATTGGTGAATGATTCAGAGTGTACCACACATCCATAAGATATTAATCCATATATTACCCAATTTTCATTATCTGTGCTGACAATTTTCATGCTTCCCCAAATAACCATGCCACTTCCTTCCACGTGAAATGACCCTGGCCTGTTTTTCGACTATGCTTCTGCCTAACGTTTGGACTGCTTGCATGTGAACTGACCCTGGCCTGTTATTGATTATGCTTTTGCCTACCACTTGGACTAATCTATTGCACTGCTACAGTAGTACACAGGGGTCTCACATATGTGAGGGGCACCAGAATTTGTTTTTCCGGACGGATGGAGAAAACAATATTTTTTGTTTAATCCGGGTTTTCAAATTTCCGCATTAGGGACTGGTTGCCCGGAGGCTTCAAAGCGAAGGGTGGGAGAAGCCTCTACTCCTGTGCCCTGTGCACAGGTCTTACCCGAATAAGGCCCTCAGCCTGCTGCTGACTTCCTGCCATCATGCCTCTGCTTGCTGCATGACCTGACCACACCTCTACCTGCTACCTGGACTATGGAAGTAATTAGCTGCAGCAAGAGGCAGCATGTTTAGGAAGGGCTGGAGAGCTGTACAGTGAGTGACTGCAGGTAACAATGTACCAGGACCAATAGTATGGCTGTGTTGGCTGTCTGTCTGGACAATTTCTATGGACAAATGCTTTGGCTGTGCTGACAATGTCAGTGTACTAACTATAGACAATATTCCTGCCTTCTGCCTGGATAACTACTATTGCCGTCGCTAAGCACATCCCTGCCTGCTGCCTGGACCAATGCTTTCCTCGGTGGACACTACTAAAACCACAGGTAATACTTCTTTTTTACCTTTTCCTCAATAGAAATTATTTTGGAGTGTAATTCTTGGTACATGCTTTTTGATGATGTGTGGTTCTCAGGAAATTATATGTGTAATGTATGCTCCTAGAACGCCTGATGGTACTATTTGGATGTTGGGCCTCTGTATGTGCCCAGGTTGTGTAAAAGTCTTACACATGTGGTATCGCCATACTCGGGAGGAGTAGCAGAATGTATTTTGGGGTGTCATTTTTGCTATGTGCATGCTATGTGTTGGAAATATTTTGTAAATGGACAACTTTGTTTAAAAAAAATGTGTTTTCTTTTTTTTCCACATTTTCCAAAAACTTCTGTTAAAAAATGACATGTTCAAAAGACTCATGATGCCTCATATATTATATGTTGGGGTGTTTGCTTTCCAAAATGTGGTCATTTTATGGGCAATTCCATTGTCCTGGTGCTCCAGGGCCTTCAAAAGTGTAATAGGTGGTTGAGAAATGAGATGTGCAATTTATGCTCGTAGAACGTCCGAAGGTGCTAGTTCAATTTTGGGCCTCTGTATGTGGCCAGGCTGTGTAAACGTCTCACATATGTGGTATCGCCATACTCAGGAGGAGTAGCAGAATGCATTTTGGGGTGTCATTTTTGCTATGTACATGCTACGTGTTGGAAATACCTGGTAAATGGATGACTTTGTGTAAAAAAAAAAGCGTTTTCATTTTTTTCCCACATTTTCCAAAAACTTCTGTAAAAAAATGACATGTTCAAAAAACTCATTATGCTTCATATATTATACATTGGGGTGTGCGCTTTCAAAAATGGGGTCATTTTATGGGCAATTCTATTGTCCTGGTGCTCCAGGACCTTCAAAATGTAATAGGTGGTTGAGAAATGAGATATGCAATTTATGCTCATAGAACGTCTGAAGGTGATAGTTCAATGTTGGGACTCTGTATGTGGCCAGGCTGTGTAAAAGTCTCACACATGTGGCCATACTCAGGAGTAGAGTTGAGCAAACCCGGACTGTAAAGTTCGGGTCCGTACCAAACTTTGGGGTGTCCGGGACTCGGACCCGAACCCCGACTTTTCAAAAAAAGTCCGGGTTCGGGTCCGGGGTTCGGGTATTTTATTCCACCTGTTGAAAAGCTGCCAAGGGCAGCCAATCAACAAGTGTTTCATTGGTTTTCCCTTAGAAGCCATCACAGCCATGCCTACTAATGGCATGGCCGTGATTGGCCAGTGCACCATGTGACCCAGTCTCTACATGGGGCTGGAGTCACCGTGCTGCATGTCATATGCTCTCAGGATAGTTTAGGGAGAGAATGCTGCTGGCTCTGGGAGGGACAGATTGCAGAACATCTCATCCTGCATTACTGAACGATCTGATTGTGGACTAGGTAGAGATACTAGTACTGCTGCTTTGAGGGACAGATTGCAGACCTCATCTTGCTGCACAGAATGATCTGACTGGACTAGGTAGAGTATGTTGCTTTAAGGGAAAGATTATTCTTCTAAAATCATCTCCTAGTTCTATAGGGAAAGGTTCCAGCTGTTGCTTTAAGGGAAAGATTATTGTTCTAAAATCATCATCAAGTTGTACAGGGAAAGGTTCCAGCTGTTGCTTTAAGGGAAAGATTATTGTTATAAAATAATCATCAAGTTGTACAGGGAAAGGTTCCAGCTGTTGCTTTAAGGGAAAGATTATTGTTCTAAAATCATCACCAAGTTGTACAGAGAAAGGTTCCAGCTGTCGCTTTAAGGGAAATATTATTGTTCTAAAATCATCATCAAGTTGTACAGGGAAAGGTTCCAGCTGTTGCTTTAACCACTTGCCGACCGCCAACCGCAGGTTGACGGCGACAAGGTGGTTCGTTATCGCAAATCGCCGTCATAATACTGCCGCTAAACGCTATTGCTTGGTGGAACAGCGGCAGTTGGACGCCAACCGCCAGCCGTTCACCAATTTCGTTGTCGACCTTGGAAAGGGACATGTTGAACTACTACTAAAATCTTGTTATTATAAAGGGAATTTCGCTGTCGACCTTGGAAAGAGACATGTTGAACCACTACTAAAATCTTGTTATTAGAAAGGGAATTTCGTTGTCGACCTTGGAAAGGGACATGTTGAACTACTAATAAAATATTGTTATTAGAAAGGGAATTTCGTTGTCGACCTTGGAAAGGGACATGTTGAACTACTACTAAAATCTTGTTATTAGAAAGGGAATTTCGTTGTC
>BLSH010448953.1:150065-177516 GCA_018402905.1 Glandirana rugosa | reverse complement strand
CTGTGATTGACACAGCCGGTCATGTGGTAAAGAGCCAAATCTATTGGCTCTTTACACAGATCGGAGCTGGGCTTTGTCCGAGGGACAAGCCTCAGCTCCGATCGCCGCGCTGCGCGCCCCCAGGGGCGCGCACGAGCGGCGTGCACGTGAGGCTCGTTTGTGGCCGGCTGTGATTGGACACAGCCGGTCACGGGGTAAAGAGCCAATTTTATTGGCTCTTTACCCCGATCTGGGGGGGACACAACCCCCCGGCAGACGAGCGATCCGCGATCGCCGCTGTGCGGGCCCCCAGGGGCCCGCAGTAGCGGCGAGAAGCGGAGGACGTCATATGACGTCCTCCCGGATCGACGGCCAGTCCCTGCCGACGTCATTTCACTATACGTCGGTAGGGAACTGGTTAATTTGTCTAACTGCAATGTAAAAGCAGTATGTAAATATGCCAAAGTGTTGCCAACTGAACTTAGAGAACATGATTAAAGTAGTGTCCCTGACACACAAGCAGTTGCAAGTGCACTGCATTTGCAAAAATGGCTGCAAACACCCACCTAACAAACAGAAAAATTGCATACATTTTATATGAGGCACATTGCTTAGCAAACAAAATGTACTCTAGCAAACAAAAATCTCCTCTAGCACCCACCAATAAATCAGTTTTTAACAGATTTTCTAAAGCTAATCTGTTCCTCACAGCAGCAGCATCCTCTCCCTACACTAGTATGAGATGTGACATGCAGCACTACGTGCCTCCAGCTTATATAGAGGCTGGGTCACATGATGCACTGGCCAATCACAGCCATGCCATTAGTAGGCATGACTGTCATGGCTTCCAAGGGCAAACGAGTGAAACGCTTGTTGATTGGCTGCCCTGCAATAAAATACCTAAACCCGATCCCGGACTTTTTCTCAAATGTCCGGGTTCGGGTCACAGACACCCTAAAGTCTGGTACGAACCCGAACTTTACAGTTCGGGTTCGCTCAACTCTAGTCATGACATTAAATGTGTAATTTATGTCCCTAGAATACCTGATGGTGCTTCCTGCATGTTGGGCCTCTGTATGTGGCCAGGCTGTGAAAAAGTCTCAGACATGTGATATTGCCATACTCAGGAGGAGTAGCAGAATGTGTTTGGGGGTGTAGTTGCAAGTATACATATGCCATGTGAGAGAAATAACCTATTAACATGACAATTTTGTAAAAAAAAAAAAAATCTTCATTTTGCAAAGAATTGTGGGAAAAATTACAACTTCAAAGAACTCACCATGCAACTTACTAAATACCTTGGAATGTCTACTTTCCAAAAAGGGGTCATTTGGGGGTATTTGTACTTTCTTGACTTGTTAGTGTCTCAAGAAAAGAGATAGGCCATCAGTATATCAGGTGTGATCAATTTTCAATGATTGGCACCATAGCTTTTAGGCTGGGTTCACACTATCCGACAAAAAAACGGTCCGACTTTGATCCTACTTTGCTGTGCGATTTACTATCCTACATAGGGTCAAAGTCGGACCGTTTGTCTGTGAACAGGGATCTGACTTTGATCCCGACAATGCCAGGCACTTTGTGCTCTGGGGATTTTGAAGGGGAACTCCACATCAAATTTAAAAAAAAACTGGCATGGGGTCCCCCTCCAGGAGCATACCAGGCCCTTTGGTCTGGTATGGATTTTAAGGGGAACCCCATGCCGAAAAAACAGCGTGGGGTCCCCCCAAAATCCATACCAGACCCTTATCCGAGCATGCAGCCCGGGAGGCCAGGAAAGGGGGTGGGGACGAGCGAGCGCCCCCTCCTGGACCATACCAGACCGCGTGCCCTCAACATGGGGAGTATGGGTGCTTTGGGACGGGGGGGCTCTGCACCCCCCACCCCAAAGCACCTTGTCCCCATGTTGATAATATTTTAAAAAGCTGTGTTGTCTTTTTGTGTACATATTTCTTTCCAGGTAAATGGGTAGGGGTACGATGTACCCCATACTCATTTACATAGGGTGGGGGGCCGGCATCTGGGGGCCCCCTTGTTAAAGGGGGCTTCCAGATTCCGATAAGTCCCCGCCCGCAGACCCCGACAACCAACGGCCAGGGTTGTCAGGAAGAGGCCCTTGTCCTCATCAACATGGGGACAAGGTGCTTTGGGGTGGGGGGCGCAGAGCCCCCCCTGCCCCAAAGCACCCATACTCCCCATGTTGAGGGCATGCGGTCTGGTATGGTCCAGGAGGGGGGGCACTCGCTTGTCCCTACCCCCTTTCCTGGCCTGCCGGGCTGCATGCTCGGATAAGGGCCTGGTATGGATTTTGGGGGGACCCCACACTGTTTTTTCGGCATGGAGTTCCCCTTAAAATCCATACCAGACCAAAGGGCCTGGTATGCTCCTGGAGGGGGACCCCATGCCAGTTTTTTTTTTTTTAAATATGGTGTGGAGTTCCCCTTCAAGATCCCCAGAGACAGACACTGATACGACTTTGATCCGACTTTAATGCCTTTCAATGGGCTGAAGTAGGATCAAAGTCGGACAAAAGTAGTACAGGAACCTTTTTCAAAGTCGGTCCGACTTTGAAAAACACATGTCGGAACAGTTAAGACGGCTCTAATAGGGAATCATTGTTTTTGTGACGTAATGCAACTTGTGCTCCTCATGTCGGTCCGAGAATTGGACTAGTGTGAACCCAGCCTTAGACTCTATAACTTTCACAAGTACCAAATAATATACACCAATTTGGGTTATTTTTAACAAAAATATGTAGCAGTATAAATTTTGTCTAAAATGTATGAAGAAAAATTACTAATTTGCTAAATTTTGTGACAGAAACAAAGAAAAAAGCATTTTTTCACAAAATTTTCAGTCATTTTTTATTTATGGCACAAAAAATAAAAAACCCACTAGTGATTAAATACCACCAAAAGAAAGCTCTATTTGAGTGAAAAAAGGATGCAAATTTCATATGGGTACAGTATTGCATGACTGAGTAATTGTCATTCAAAGTGTTATAGCGCTGAAAGCTGAAAAATGGCCTGGACAGGAAGGGGGTTTTCGTGCTCAGTACTGATGTGGTTAGAAAAGCTAAACAATGTTTTAACATGGATCTTAAAGTAGTAGATACTACTTTGTGAATGGAGCCCTATGCTTCACTTGTTCAACAAACAGAACTACCTTTGATAGCAAGCATTAGAGGAAAGCTATCCCGCAGAACTGAAAACATATCTCCCATTGATACCACAGTTCTTACAGTATAAAGCTAAATTATACTTTGTAAGATACAGAAAATTTCAAATGCTTGCAGTGATTTTTCTTTCCTTACCAGAATAAACGTAGGTTAGGCTCCACCCCTGGGCTCCCATATGACCCCATACCAATAAGTTAAAGCCCATCCATCTCATTTCAGTTTTCGTGAATAGTCACTACACTTTATGGAGAGGAAAGTATGCAGCTATGGAGATAAGTCATGAAAGGAAAATTACAGTATCTCATTGCAGCATACATATAGGAGTTACCTAGCCAAAAACTATAGGGTTGCAAAATGTTTACTTCATGCATTTTACATTTGCCAGTGCACTCCTTCCAAATTCCACTGTGATTACAAAGGCAGGTTCAACCTAATAATTCACCATAAGCATATTCAGCGACAACCTTGCACGTTGCCACTTTGCAGATTCTCACCAGTGAAACTTTCTGTTTTACTTGTCTGTTGAAAGTGAGCAAAAGCCTGCTGTTGGCTGACGTCACTTAGCCAGTCCAGGCTCGGGAAAGATCCTGACTTTACTGTTGGGATCCACCCAGATGCCTGGACTGGCAGCTGGCTCAGCCTTCAGCAAACAACTGAGAGACTGAGCCATCTGCTCCTGTCCCCTCCATAGCTCAGTGCTCCAGTGAGTGCTGGAGGGGCAGAGCAGAGACTGGTGTCTGCCCCTGAGTTACCAGCTCTCTGCAGGCTGAAGACTGAGAACTGAGCAATCAGCGGTCTCTGGTCACTCAGTTCCCAGTCTTAGAGGAGACGGGGACAGCTGCAACTGGGATTAGTGCTGCAGCCATCTAGGTGAGTTTGAATGTTTATTTTTTTTAAACAGTACTTCTCCTTTAACCACTTCCCGACCGCCGTATGCAGAATAACGGCTGGGAAGTGGTTGAGTTATCCTGACTGGGCATCATATGATGTCCTCAGGACAACAAGCCGCCATGTGCCCGGGGGGAGCACATCGCAGCGATCGGTGGTGTGGGGGGTCATCCGAAGCACTTTATCATGTGATTTAGCCGTGAGTCACGGCTGGTCACAGTGTAACACAGGAAAGCCATTTATCGGCTTTTCCTGTACCTGGGTCTGCAGACCTGAGTATTGGAGAGCCGATCGGCTGCTCTCCTGCAAGGGGGGGGGGGGTTTGTGCTGATGATTTATTAGCACAGCCCCCCTAGGATTGCCACACTAGACCACCAGGGAGCCTGCCCAGGGGACCACCAGGGATGTGCCCACCCAGGACCACCAGGAAGTTGACCAGGGACCACCAGGGATCCGATCTGGACCACCAGGGAGACCACCTTAGACCTCCAGTTAAGGGGCATAGTGCTCAATATGAATGGCACTCAGTGCCACCTTCAGATGCCACCCTAGACCACCAGGGAATGGGCCCCTTTCAGTACATATGCCCACCAGTGCCCCTATCAGTGTGTACCAGTGCCCCTATCAGTGCATACCAGTGCCACATATCAGTTCCCACCAGTGCCACCTACTAGTGCCCACCTATCAGTGCCCATCAGTGCCACCTATCAGTGCCCAGTGCGACCTATAAGTGCCAATCAGTGCCGTCTATGAGTGCCCATCAGTGCCGCTTATCAGTGTCCGTCAGTGCTGCATATCAGTGCCCGTCAGTGTTGCATATCAGTGCCCGTCAGTTGCTGCTTATTAGTGCCGCCTAACAGTGCTCATCATTGCTGCATATAAGTGCCTCATCATCAGTGCCACCTCATCAGTGCCATATCATCAGTGCCAATCAGTACTGCCACATCAGTGCCCGTCAGTGTAGCCTCATCAGTGCCCATCAGTGATGGAGAAAGTTTACTTATTTACAAAGTTTTGTGACAGAAATAGAGAATTTTTTTTTTCAAAATTTTCGGTCATTTTTTGTTTATAGCGCAAAAAATAAAAACCGCAGGGGTGATCAAATATCACCAAAAGAAAACTCTATTCGTGGGAACAAAATGATGAAAACTTTGTTTGGGTACAGCGTCGCACGACCGCACAATTGTCATTCAAAGCGCAACAGCACTGAAAGCTGAAAATTGGTCTGGCAGGAAAGTGTTCTAAGTGCATAGTATTGAAGTGGTTAAAGATGCCGCACTATTTTCCTCTTAGAAACTTCAGAATTGAGATCTCATCTCAATCTTGGGCTGATTTACAAGGTCCAGAAAAAGAGAATCCAGAGCACTCATGGCATATCACTCTGTTTTGTATTAAAAGTTTGAAAGGTTAAAAACACCTATTCTCATGGATAGACAAATAGGTGTTGACTGCATGGTTTTCAATTGTTTTTATAGTACCCCTACGCATTAGAAAAAATATATACCTTGTTAAATAATACACATGTGCGGTTCATTTCATTCTGAATTCAAATTCGGATGAATTTTCATTTTTCAGAAATTTGGATGTATCCGAATCTCCGAATTACAATAGTACCAAATTTAAACAAATCCAAAATACTGAAAAAAAAATTCGGACGAAATTCAAATAATTTTCGAATACTTTTTGAATTTGAATAGTTTTCAAATTCAAATTCGAAATGTTTTTGAATTCAAATAGTTTTCAAATTCAAATTTGAAAAGTCCTCAGATTTGAATAGTTTTCCAATTTCCAAGGGGAATAAAAAATAATAGAAAACAAAGGAATAAAACAGGAAAAAATAGACTAGAAAAGAATATAACAGAAAACAAAAGAATAGAATACAACAGAGTAGGGAGTGCGCATGTGCAGGATCTCCAGGATGGACGCCTGATCCGGAGCTCCGCATCTTCACCCGCCTACGGAGCCCGAACCTCCATCTGACAGCACCGCAGAGAGCAACCTTGAGGAGATCCTTTCTCCCCAAGAGCCCCACAAGCCCAGGATCCAGGTTTGCAGAGCAGGGGCGACCACACGAGCCCATTCGCCACATCGTGGCAGCCGCGGGGTGTACCAAGATGCCCGCGGCTGCGGCCTGACGAATGTAGTGGACCCAGCTCAGCGACTACAACCTAGCTGGTGCAGTCAATCCGGTCAAGAGCAACCTGCCAGCACACCCAGGGAGAAGGTTGGTGGAAAAGGCTGTTCCCCTTGTCTATGTTAGCCCACACCAGCAGCAACAGGGATAGCTGGGTGAACCAAGATGGCCGCCATTCAGGCCTAAAGTGCTCCCTGTCCTCCAAGACCCCTAGTGATTCCTCTAAATTTCTCACAGAGACTCAAGGCAGCCTCCAAAGCCTCCTGAGGAGCCATCAGGGATTGTGCTCACTGATTTAGAGTCTTTATTAAGCTCTTCCAGCCCCTCACCATACAAATATAATTTACAAGTTGTGGCCCTGTGACATCCCCTGCCATCCCTGGAGCCTAGCCTGATCCTCCAGTCTAACGGATTATATACAGGAGGGGAGACCCGGTCCACAAGGCAGGACAACATCCCCCTACATGTCAGCTCAAACCGCAAAGAAGGACCTTGTGATGGTACCATGCGTGAGACCCACGCAAGGTAATGATACCAGGCCTAAAGCGACACTGACTCCATCTTGGCAGGGAAGCTAGGTAGATAATTAAGTTTTTTTTTCTCTCTTTCCTTCATGGCTGCTAGAACATCTGGTCCCTTTCCCCAACCCCCTCTGCGGAGTGGACAGGCCAAATTAAAAAAGAGGCTCTGATTACGGTTTATGGCCAGGAAGGCTCTGTCCACTTATCTTGAACAAACATACAGGACCCTGCTGTTGGCCCATAAATTACCCTGGCAGGTCTGACCTGTGCATAGCTTTCTCTCTTGCTGCCTTACACTTACATGAAAACGTACATACAGTCATAACTCGCGCTATAGGTACGTCATAGTGATGAACATGACATATTTGAATGTAGAATTTCGGTCCGGATAATTCAAGTGTAAACGTTCATGCTTTGTCACCCAAGGAGGGATAGAATTAGTCCATTCCCTCCCCAGGGTCCTAGAAGGTTTTAGAATTCTCGTGTTTGGAGTCATATGAAAGCTTATTGCAAGCTGAGATTAAAATTTCATATTGCAAAATATGAACGATAATCCAGTAACAAGTTATGATCCATGCATGATTATGCAGCATGTATCTCCACGGTCCGCCCTGGACATTGTCTAAGGAAACTCCCTCTCTTCTACGAATGGCCAGGAGAGGTACAGCCCCACCCCTGGTGTCTCAAAGAAAAGAGACTGTGGCCATCAGACAGGAGTTCTCCCTTAACATCAACCATCAGGGAACCAGGAAATCTTCTTCAAAACACTGATTAAGCAAAGACATTTCAAAGGCAAGGTATTTTTCAATCTGTTCTCTTCCGCTGTACATTTGTCTCACTTTGTACTTTATTTTTCTGTAAATATTTTACTGCACCTAAAACTTGACCTTTTCATTATTAAACCTTATTGTGAAAAGTGTTAATTCTGTTTCTAAAGCTCTTAACGCAACTATCACGAATCTGCTCCTTCGAAGAGCGCTACTGTACTTTAGAATAACGCATCTGAATATACCTGTCTGCAGGTGACAGCGTATGTACAGGCGTTGCTCTAGAATACTGGTATTGCTAAGACGGTCTTCTGGCCGAATCCAGAAGTGGTGGCAGAGAAAGGGTTAATTGTTTGAATTAGTCCGGTAACAATCGCTCTCAGGCGGCTGGCACTTAGACGGTGGTGCTGCAAACTGGGAAATCTTTGTGCTGAAAGCAGCCGAGAGTGGCATTCTTACGTTCGTGACAAGTGCGGTATTGGATCAGGGGGGTCCTCGGTCGCCGATCGGTGAGGAAGGCAGCGATCTGATACCCGCGTTCGTCACAGACCTGAGCCTGCTTTTTGCCGCGGCCTCACCACAGGGGAGTACTGGGACGGCCGCCGCTCCAGTCGCAGCGACAGGAGGCATGGAAAGCCCTCATTCGGATAGCCTCCCTTCGGAGAACCCTGGACATTCTATACACCCGGACTCTAGGACAGTGATCTCCCCTGCTTTGCTGACTTTCACTCCAGGGCTGCAGGGAGGGCACTTTAAGCTCCCCTTGCCTTCTCCCTCCTCCACTGAATCATTACTAGGCCGAATCCAAGGGGAACTATCCTCTCCCCCGTTGGGACCTAACAGCCCTGATCCAGCTTCACCCAGCCTCCCCAGCCATAACATTTCTTTACAAGTGGAAGACCTTTACCACAAATTTTCTACTCTTCTAGAGAGGGGACTAGCAAACACGATTGCCACTATCACTGGAGAGATCAAATCGGACTTTCAAATGCTAGGGATTCGGATTGAAGCAATCGAGAACAAGCTGGACTCAACTACGGCAATTTCTAATCAGAATTCAGATCTTATCGGCTCCTTACAGGACCAGTTAGATACGGCCCTATCAAGAATCGACGACCTAGAAAATAGGTCTAGACGATATAATTTCAGAAAGAGAGGCCTTCCGGAAGAGGTCAAGGACATTCCGGACGCAATACAAAACTTGATCACCAACTTACTACTGGATACTCCTAAACATTGTTTAGAACTGGACAGGGCCCACAGAGCTCTGGGTCCCCTTCGGAAAGATGGCATCCCGAGAGACGTAATTGTCAAGCCCCATTTTTATGCCATAAAGGAAGGGGTTATGAAACAGTCTAGAATCACAGCCAAGATTCTTTGCAAGGGGCACCCGGTTCAAATATTTGCTGACCTTGCACCATCTACCATTCAAAAACGGAGAGCTCTGAAACCCCTCCTGGCAGTGTTAACGGAGAAGGAAATCAAATACAAGTGGTCCTTTCCATTTGCTGTTAAATTTTCCCTCAAAGGTGGGGAGTATGCTTTCTCATCTCTACAGGAGAGGGAAAAACTTTTCCTCCACCTAAAGTTGATTTCTCAGGAATCCGACATGGACACCTCCAATAACACCAGCTTGTCTAAGAGACAGTCTCCCACCAGCCCCAGGACCCCTCTCTGGAAGAAGGCCAAGCCAAAAAGAGCAAAAGAAAATGGCCCCCCATGATTTGGGTCACAGGCGAAAACCATCTGGCCTCTAACTTGCAGGTCTTCTGATCTGGGGAAAACGTCTACTCCACAGCCCTCTCGTTTTGTTTATGGTCCCTACATAATTCTTAACCATGTCATCTGGTAGGGCCGTCACAGACTTTTGACCCCTCTTAGCCTCTAGTATTAGCCTTGTTCGTATAACCCTATTGATATAGCCCTGATGCACCAGGAGTCGGTTTGCACTTTTTTACTTTCCGTACTGTTTGATTGCTTTGAACTAGTAACTCCTCGTGATCAAAGAGTCAAAGTCGAAGGAGGGGTGCACTAAATAGTTCTTCTTTGCTCCTCGGACTTCATGTTACATCCTTTTGAGCCCAGGCACCCCGTTGGGGGCCCTGCCCTGTGGAGGCATCCCGCTCCCTATTTTTGGGGGGATGGGGGCCTTCGCGGGGCGGGACCGGACGGGATGGTAACTTTTTCTCCCCGAGCAGGAGATAACTAGGGCTTGGGGTCAGTTTCAAGACCTATTATTGGACTAGAATATACGTTGTCATACTTTATTATTGTTTATGACATTTTTTTGTTTTTCACAGGGCCCCTGGGCGGGTGAGGGCCCACTTGCGCCTCCGCTCCTCACTCTCTGACCTCTCGAGGCAGTTCAGAGATGGGCTGTCTGGCGGTAAAAGCAAGACTTTTTGGTCTCTACCAAAGGGTACCCAAGGGGCTCTATTTTTTCTCCCCCCTTGGCCGCATCCCCCTTAGTTGGAGAAAATGGCCCTTTTCAGGGCTACCTATCTGTCGAGAATGGTTTACAGTGCTTAATATTCACTTTATGTTATTTCTGGTTTCACCCTTTCTTCCCCTCCTTTTTCCCTTCTCTCTTTCTAGAGTGGTTGCTGACCAGTATTCTGTCCCCAAGACCAGTTATCCCTGGATAACGTGAGTTCCATGGGAAGGGTGAGTGACTTCTCTGACATAAAAGTACCCTCTGCTCCAGTAATGATGGCTGACCTACCACAAATCCCTGTTAGGGTTGCTACCCACAATGTTCAGGGACTTAATTCCCCTATTAAACGCAAAAAGATTGGTGATCATTATAAATCGTTGAAATTAGATATCCTAATGCTACAGGAAACTCATTTAACCCTAATCGGCTGGCATCTTTTATTAGTCAATATATAGACAAAGACCAGGTGGGTTTCATCCCCGCACGTCAGGGTCCCGACCAAATTAGAAGGGCAATTAATATAGTATCCATACTTCAATCCAATTGGTCAGGTGGGCCGGTCCAGAGGGGGATGCTGCTCTCTCTAGACTTACGTAAAGCGTTCGACACGGTCTCATGGACTTATCTATTTTCCCTTTTGAAACATTGGGGTTTTGGGGAGAGGTTCTTAGGCCTGATCGGAGCACTCTACTCTTTCCCACAAGCTTTGATTAAATTGCAGGGATTCTACTCCAAATCCTTCCCGATTAAAACAGGCACTAGGCAGGGTTGCCCATTATCCCCGTTGCTCTTCGCGATTGCGATAGAGACACTTGCCATAGCCATTAGAGAAAGTCAAGGTATCAAAGGGGTTCTATGTGGACAGCAAGAACATAAATGTGGGCTGTTTGCTGATGATTTACTAGTGTTTATAACTTCCCCGATGTCTTCTATCCCCTTACTATGTAGGCTCCTTGAAAATTTCTCCAAGATATCGGGGCTCTGGGTTAATTATTCTAAGTCTTAAGGCCTGAATATCTTTTTACCTCCTGAGACAACTGCCAAGCTTAAGACGGACTTCAAGTTCAGGTGGAGAGACACCTCGATTAAATACTTAGGGATCAACCTCACGTCTAAAAATGAAACCCTATATGGTAGTAACTATCCTCCGATGTATCGCAGGCTCGAGGATGATCTCAAACTTTGGTCTAAGCAGGATATCTCTTGGCCAGGGAGAGTTAATTCAGAAAAATGACTCTGTTACCCAGACTCCTTTACCTTTTTTGCTCTTTGCCTGTCCCAATCCGAAAAGATCACCTTTCCTCTTTTCAAAGCAAAATCCTCAAATTAGTTTGGGGGAACTCAGGGTATAGGATCCCCCAACAAACTCTATTTCTGCATACGCGAAAGGGAGGACCAGGTTTACCCCATCTAATGAGATACTTTCAGGCCGCCAGGCTAGCCCAATTGTCTTCTATCTATTCTAGTCAGGAGAAGCAGGACTGGGTGTGGATAGAGAGACAGGCCACCCCGCGGCACGCACTGGACTTTCTCCTATGGTGTCCATCTAAAGATAGACCCCCAATTTTGGCCCCTTCACTCTCTAATGAGCTGGCCCTATGGGATAAAATCAGACATATCCCCTTCTTGGTGTCCTCAGTCAGACCGTTAGCGCATATCTTTAATAACCCGGATTTTCCGCCGCGATTAAATATTAAAGCCTTTCAATGGTGGCTAGACAAGGGAATGTTCCACATAGGTCATTTCTACACACCTACCGGCCCGATCACTCTTAGATATTGCGTGAACAAATTGGAGCTCCCAAACTCAGAGACATTTAGATTCTACCAAATATCCAATTTTCTTCACAAAATTTGGAGGGAGAAACCACTCCCCCCTAGTTTTACTAATTATGAATGCTGGTGTGGTCAGCCATCATTGCAGAAGGGTGGTATCTCGGTCATCTAGGAAGCACTCATACTCCCAGCTAAGGAAGCAGCATATATGATTAATTGGGAATCAGATCTTCAGTTTGAATGGGAACTGGACAAATGGCAAACCGCCTGTTCTAGATCTTACAAAGGCATCCTGAACACCAATATTTCTGAAGCCAGTTTAACCCCTTCCTTACCGGGCACTTAAACCCCCCTCCTGCCCAGACCAATTTTTGGCTTTCAGCGCTGTCGCATTTTGAATGACAATTGCGCGGTCGTGCGACGTTGTACCCAAATAAAATTTGCGTCCTTTTTTTCCCACAAATAGAGCTTTCTTTTGGTGGTATTTGATCCCCTCTGCGTCATTTCTGATAGCCGCTATAAACAAAAAATGCGCGACAATTTTGCAAAAAAGAACAATATTTTTTACTTTTTGCTAAAGTACAAATCCATTAAAAAAATTATTCATCGGTTTTGGCTGATTTATATTCTTCTACATATTTTTGGTAAAAAAAAAAAAATCGCAATCGGCGTATATTGATTGGTTTGCGCAAAAGTTATCGCGTCTACAAACTGGGAATTGATTTATGGCGTTTTTATTATTATTTTTTTTTTTTTACTAGTAATGGCGGGGATCTGCGATTTTTATCGGGACTGCGATATTGGGGCGGAAATGTCAGACATTTTTTACACATTTTTGGGACCAATGACATTTATACAGCGATCAGAAATTTAAATGTCCACTGATTACTGTGTAAATGTCATTGGCAGTGAAGGGGTTAACCAGCAGGGGGCAGTGAAGGGGTTAAATATGTTCCCTGGCTGTGTTCTAACTGTGGGGGGGCAGGGCTGGTCAGGACATAACAGATCTAACTGATCCCAGTGACAGGGATCAGTAGATCTGTTATGTCCCCTGTCAAAGAACGGGGAACCGCCGTGTTTACAACGGCGGTTCCCCGTTCTGAGGCTCCTGAAAGTGATCGATGTCCGCCCGACCCACGGGCACACTCACGCAGCGTGCGGCGCGCGCGCCGCTGCCGCCAGGGGGCACGCAGGAGCATGCGCAGTGAAGGACGTCCATGGATGTCCTCCCGGCATTTCAGGTCCGCGCTGGAGCCGTATTTCGGCAATAGCGCGGACCTGGAGTGGTTAAAAGTTATGATGAAATGGTATCTCACGCCAGCTAGACTGACTATATTCTTTCCAACTGCTGACCCGCTATGCTTCCGTGGGTGTCTGCTTAACCGCTTGCCGACCGCTGGTCGGCAATTGACGGCGACAAAGTGGCTCGTTCTCGCAAAACGACGTCATACGACGGCGGCTGCGGGAACGAGTTTACTGAGCGCGCGCGCGCCGCCGGAGGCGCGCCCGCGCGCTCACTGTGTCCAGGGGGGGCCAGGGAGCGGGTGCGGCGGCTTCGATTGCTACCCGCGATGGCCCCCCCGAGCGGAGGAACGGAGGTCCGTGTAAGTAAACATGGACCTCCGCTCTGTGTGAAGGGGGAAGGGCTGTGATCACAGCCTTCCTGTATACGAAGGCTGTGACCACTTCCCCTATCCCAGCTAGTACAGTCCCCCTACAGTTAGAACACGCCCAGGGAATATAGTTAACCCTTAGAGCACCCCCTGCAGGTTAACCCCTTCACTGCCAATGGCATTTACACAGTAATCAGTGCATTTTTATAGCACTGATCGCTGTATAAATGCCAATGGTCCCAAAAAAGTGTCAAAATAGTCCGACATGTCCGCTGAAATATCGCAGTACCGCTAAAAATCGCAGATCGCCGCCATTACTAGTAAAAAAAAAAAAAAACAAAAAGCCCCAAAAATGAATTCTCATCATCCGTAAACGCGACCACTTTTGCGCAAACCAATCAATAAACGCCGATTGCGATTTTTTTTATCGCAAATATGAGGAAGAATATAAATCGGCCAAAAACGGAGAAAAAAAATGATTTTTTATATTTTTTTTTATTTGTATTCTAGCAAAAAGTAAGAAATTTGGGTTTTTTTGCAAAATTGTCGCTCTTCTTTTGTTTATAGCGGCGATCAGAAATGACGCAGAGGTGATCAAATACCACCAAAAGAAAGCTCTGTTTGTGGGGAAAAAAGGACGCAAATTTTGTTTGGGTACAACGTCGCACGACCACGCAATTTTCAGTTAAAGCGACGCAGTGCCGAATCGCAAAAAGGGCTCCGGTCCTAAAGCTGGAAATCCTTCCGGGGCTGAAGTGGTTAAGGGTACCATGGCCCATATTAGGTGGGAATGCCCAAGGATACGGTCATTCTGGTCCAAAATATTCCGTATTATCCAAAAGGTAACAGGATGCAAACTGCCAAGGTCCCCAACTATTGCCCTTTTAAATGATTACATCCCCGACTCCACAAAAACCAACAGGAAATTCATTCATTTTATATTGTTAGGAGCCAAGATCACGATAGCGAGGGCATGGAAACTAGAGTGGGTCTCTCTAAAAGCAGCTATCCGGAAAACTTCCTGGCTAATGTCACAAGAAAGGTTAGCTAGCATCCTATCAGATAATTTGCACACATTTGAGCTGGTTTGGGAACCTTGGGCGAACTTCGTGGGAGTTTCTCTAACCCTTGGCATTCCAGGGAACCAAGGTCTCTAAGCAAACAACAGAATCAGCAACTATCTAGCTACACCCACTCTCTAAAACTTTTCTCCCCTTTTCTTCTCCTTTCCTTATTTATCCCCTCTCTTTATCTTTCTCATCATGCTTACCTCCTCAGCCCGGTTCCAATAGGTGGTAGGGAGAGCAAGCTTAAAACAGATGATAAACCATCCACAGTGGCCCTTATTTAGCTCCAGCGGAGAAAACTCTTGGTTCTGTTTGGAGAACGCGCCCCTCCGGTCCTCATATCTTGGCACAGCTTGCTCCCACTGGGGGTGCCAGGGGACTGAGGGTCCCTTCCCTGGGTGTCTCCGGATCGGCAAACACCTAAAAGTGGTCTTGACCGGGGTCGCCTTTCCTGGGGGACCCGAACTGGAGGGCACTAATTTAGTTACAGGGTCTCTATCTAAGGTCAAACAGTATGTTATGTTAAGTTATTATAATTGACTTTTATGAATCTTATATGTTGTTGCTCCCCCTGCTAGTTTGATAGACTCTAGAGTCTGTTCTCTTGTTCCTTACCATGCCTAGCACATGGATATAAATGTTTGTACTACATTCCTTTTCCTATTTGCACCACTATTGTGAATATGTACTCGTTGCAGGGCTATGGCTGGTACGTTTATGACAATCTTTTTGCATAAGATACTTTGTTATATGTGATAAATTTCAATAAAAATATTGAAACGAGAATACAACAGAGTAAAACAGCTCTGTTCCACTCCACCACATTATATTCTTTCATTTTCTGTTTTATTCCCCTCTATTGTATTCTATCTTTTTCCATTCTATTCCTCCACTTTCTACTCCACCCCATTCTCCTTGGAAACTGGAAAACAATTTGAAAACGATTAGAATTTGAAAATTCAAAACTGATTTGAAAACTTTTCTAATTGATTTGAAAACAAATAAATGAAACAAATTCCGAAAACAAATTAACCACTTCAGCCCCGGAAGGATTTCCAGCTTTAGGACCAGAGCACTTTTTGCGATTCGGCACTGCGTCGCTTTAACTGACAATTGCGCGGTTGTGCGACATTGCACACAAACAAAATTTGCGTCCTTTTTTTCCCACAAATAGAGCTTTCTTTTGGTGGTATTTGATCGCCTCTGCGTCATTTCTTATCGCCGCTATAAACAAAAGAAGAGCGACCATTTTGCAAAAAAACCCAAATTTCTTACTTTTTGCTAAAATTCTAATCCAAAAAAAAAAAAAATATAAAAAAACATTTTTTTGCACCGTTTTTGGCCGATTTATATAATTCCTCATATATGCGATAAAAAAAATTGCAATCGGCGTTTATTGATTGGTTTGCGCAAAAGTGGCCGCGTTTACGGATGATGAGAATTCATTTCTGGGGTTTTTATTTTTTTTTTATTTTTTACTAGTAATGGCGGCGATCTGCGATTTTTAGCGGTACTGCGATATTGGGGCGGACATGTGGGACATTTTTGACACTTTTTTGGGACCAATGACATTTATCCAGCGATCAGAAATTTAAATGTCCACTGATTACTGTATAAATGTAATTGGCAGTGAAGGGGTTAACCTGGGCCGTGGGCACACTCCTCAGGAGTTACAGGGTCTCTATCTAAGGTCAAAAGCAAATCGCGGTTTATTTACGGCAATTCGCACAGGGCTCCCCCACTGCCGCCGTAAAAAGACAGCGCGCGGTGGGGAACCGGTTAAACGACTGAAACAAATCTAATGAAACGAACTTAAGTAAATAACGAATCAAAGCAAAACTAAACAAATTTTTTTTGCTCTGCACATGCCTATTAAATTAAGGAAAGAAAGAAAGGAGTGGGTGTGGTGCTGCTCTTAATGTGCTAATGGAATGCTGTTCTTTAGTTACTTATAAAATAAATGGATGTATATATGTGATCTTGGTTTCTAAAAAACATCAATAAATTCAATACTAAAGTGACCTTGTGCGAATCTTGTGCACAAAACACTCCTATTTCATCCAAAAGATATGTGAAAAATTATATACTTAAAATTCTAGTGGAAAAAATGGCTAATTCTTTGATTACTTATAGAAAAATATATATGTGTATCATATATGTGATCTCAAATTCTATTCTTAACCAATAATAAAGTGACCTTGTCTAACCACTGTGCAGATCCAGGTTTTGTAGGCTCCTGTGTTAGCGCTGATGACATTTCCTCATCTGGTTTTTTGTCCCAGCAGGTGTCTGTGTTGCAAATCCAAAAACAATCACAACATTTATTTTTTTGGGGGGTTAATAATTTGACATAAACACATAATCACAATACCCTTTTTCCAAAAATGACCTTCGCATTTCCAGAATGGGTCTCAAAAATTCAAGGTCCTTGGCATATGAGCAGGGTGTGAAGGGCTTTGCAGCCGAATCACTTCTCATGCTCCTTTCTTTTTTCAAATGGCTGTTAAAACTGTCTTTTGTGCTCTGCCATCTTGTTTGCAAAGCTTTTACTGCAAAACAATGAAAACATATTTTTTTTATTTCAGATACCTAGCAAATGGACTCTCCATTTCTATTCTACATTATCAGTTCTTGATTGGGAATCGACCGCTTCATACCTAATTCGGCACACATGCTCCATTATATGGAATGTTCTTAAAGACATAGTCTTCCCAATGCCTACAACTGATGAATGGTCAAAGATAGCAGATCTCTTCTGCCAGAACTGTAATTTCCCAAATTGCGTGGGTGCTATTGACTGGAAGCAAATACGCACCCAGAAGCCAGTAGGCAGTGGCAGCAGCTTTTATAACTATAAATAATATTTTTCTTTTGTCTTTCTTGCCATGGTGGATGCCAATTACCATTTTGTATATGTCGACATAGGGTCCTACGGAAGAAGTTCAGACTCTATTATATTTACCCACTCAACCTTAGGGCAGCTTATGCAAGAAAATAGGCTGGGACTACCAGCCAATAGGCCACTCCCTGGAGCTAGTGAGCCTGCAATGCCGAATGTCTTTGTAGCTGATGAAGCATTTGTGCTAGGGGAACACCTTCTCAGACCCTATTCATCCACTCTTTTAACACCGAAAAAAGCGTGTTTAGTTATCGACTCACTTGGGTCAGGAGAGTTGTTCAATGCGCTTTTGGCTCACTGGCCAACAAATGGCGTTTGTTGCACACACCAATATATCTTAAAATGCAACACGCCATACAGGCTGTGAAAGCTACTTGTGCTCTCCATAATTTTATTCAGGAGCATGATGGGTTCCAATTTGAGGACACCCTTGGAAATCATGCCATGACAATAGCAGAACCCTAGATTAAGACTGATTTGATTTAAATTGTGAATTTATTTTTTTTCTAAACTCTACCTATGTTCTGATTAAATTTGCCGGCATTGCAAAATGTGTATCTGACACATTTACTGATACTATTAAAACCCAATACAATAATTTGGACTTGTCTTTTTTAATGCTTAGTTTAAATGAACATTATGCGCAAACACATCAATACAGCTGTTAGGGAAATACAAGTCCCATGAAGCATTGCAAGGCTAACAGTTACCTGTACAAGCATCAATGACAGAGGTTGAAGCATGATGGGACTTGTAGTTCTGCAACAGCTGCAGGACCACAGGCTGAGCACACATTATGCAAAGGTGTAATAACCTTTTTAACAATGGACATTTTAAACTCTTTGGGTGGCTACAATTACTGGATAGTGACTAAAAATGTGCAGTTTGTTATATTCAGATTCAGATATGTCTACAAATTTTACAACATTCAGATGCATATGAATTTTCAATAGCAACAAATTTTAAATAACAAATCCGAAATTATGCCAAAATTCCGGGAAAAAAGTATAACGAATTTGACACAATCCTTAGTGGGAAATTGGGCCGAATTGAGGGGAATTCTGCCAAATTAGTGGGAAATTCAGCTGAATTAGTGGGTAATTCACCTCAATTCGGCCAAATTCTCCACTAATTCAGCCAAATTAGTGGGAAATTTGGCCGGATTGAGGGGAATTCGGTCAAATTTGTGGGAAATTCGGCCAAATTCCCCTCAATTCATGGGAAATTTGGCCGCATTAGTGGGGAATTCACCCGAATTTGTGGGAAATTCAACCAAATTGAGGGGAATTCGGACGAATTAGTGGGAAATTCGGCCCAATTAGTGGGAAATTCGTCCCAATTAGTGGGAAATTCGTCCCAATTAGTGGGGACTTATTGCAAATTTTCGGGTCATTTACAGAATTTGAAGACAAAAATACACTACACTACAAAATGGAATACAATTATATCCATAACTTACACATTTAGATTACAATGCAGAAGTTTCTTTGTGGTTAATAAGAGGCATCATTAACATTAGTTGGAATGTGATTGCTTAGTTCTGAACACAGCTACTATACATTCCCAGTTATAATAAGAGTGTATGCACACTCTTATTAAACTACATTATTTTAGTTTATTATTGTGACCCCCCCCCATGAAACATTTAAGTTAGTTTCTAGGTCAAATAAAGGTGGAAAAAGTTCTTAAAATGATTTCTTTGTGTAACTTTTAACATCACAGAAAACTGTAATTTTAACAGGTGTATGCAAACTTTTTCTAATGCAAAGTTACTTACATTTGTTATCTGCTTAATTCTTGGAGAAAATATCCCTTGTGGATACAGCTCCTTGGCAATTTCAAGCCACCCCTGGTCCCATTTCCTATGATCCTTCTATTGTGGATCAGCAGGAAAGTAGAGAGGTTCTTGGCCTCACAAAGCTGATCAGATACTTAGTCCTCACCGTGTTTGCTGCAGCCAAAACTGTGATTTGCTGATTCTCAAGGCATCCAGGGAAGTTTCATTTTAAAGGGCAGGTGTTTGAGCACCTGCTAATTTCAAAACGTGAAACGTGTCAAAAACACATCAAAAACGCGTAAAAAATGCAGGACTTGCGTTTTTATTGCATGACCATTGAAATCTATTGAATGAATTGATGTGAATCGAGCCTTACATGCAAAATGTTGCTTTTTGCGGGGAAAAAAGTCCCTGACCCTTTCCAAAAACGCAGAGGCACAAAAAAGCATTGATGTGAACATGTTCCATAGGTTAAAAAAATTCCCTGCATTTCTGCAAACTGCAAAATGCATCAAAAAACGCACTAGTGTGAATGGAGCCTTAGTCCTGACTGAGCTGCAGAAACTTCAGGATATTTTAAACCTGCGGTTTTAAAGGGCTAGACCCTACACCAGTAGCAAACAGAATAAACTTCACCAAAGCTTTCTCATAGACCTTGTTAGTGCTAGGTTTTCTTAGCTCTCAATATAGTTGTGATAACCTGGTGAGAGCAGGGCTTCTGTCAACCTCCCCCTTTCAATACCCACATTGATACACATAGATTTGCTGGGCATGGATGGCATAAGCCATTCTGTGTCAAAAAATCTGGTATTAGTACCATGTGTCCTTGGCTTGGAAGCAATGAAGTGAAAGCCAGGGCTTCATCTGCCAAAATGGGCTCACCGCCAATATTAAAGGCTTCTCCTGGCACAGTTTGAAAATATATTTCAATCAATGGCACTGGTGGGAAAGAGTAAGCTGTTATTAAGTTCCAATGCACAGTCAATGCATGGCTGGTGTGCAAGGGAATCTGGAATACAATATAGAACCTACTCAGAGAGAGGCAAACACATCCATCTCTAGGAGGAACCAAGTTTAGGATATTCACAAAAATGGGTGTAAAGATGACTAATTTTTGACTAATGCTGGCCTGCTTGTACAGTTTAATTTGCTAAAATGTACACCAATATTTTTTCTGCAGCGTATGTGCCCATACCATTATGGGGTCTACTGTTCATAGCAGAGTTGTGCTCCTTGTACCCCCTTGGTTCTTAATATAGGCTACAGCTGTCCTCTAATCCCAGATGAGTTGGAATGGACTGACCCTGAAGGTGTTTGAAAGCTCTCTGAGAGTGTTTTGCTTAGCTCTCGTACATTGGACACATCATTCTTTGTTGTGAATGGCCAGAGTCCCTGAGCTGTCTTGCTCTGGCAATGTGTTCCCCAGTAGATTGACAACTGTAAAGGAGGAAGTGAGCGCTACTATGAGACCAAAACCTCAGTAGATAAGGGCTAAAGCACACCGACCAACCTGCCAATAGTTCATTTTTGTACAGGGTGGCTGAGCACTGTTCTCCCATCCAGAACGGATTTCTCAAAACATCCATTTGACCAACTGAGAACTTCACACAGGTGAAACAACCTGTTGAACACGGCTGCTATTTTACTACAGCAAAGGTAATAAGGTGCTTCAGCTTGCTTATGTGGTCTTTTGTAGTAGGAACAGAAACTAGCTGGGTGGGCTTCAGTTTATTAGTATGGTGTCTCATGGAAGCTCAGATGGCGGAACCAAACCCATGCTTATGCTGCCATAAAATAGTGAGGAAAAAAAGCTTTTATTGTGATTCACACAAGAAGCCTATTCTGTATTCCCTGCAACAATAAAGAACTGTGTGCCCAGTTACAAATTCATTTTATTAACCTCACTCCAGATGCCCAACATCCCGGGGGCTGAATGCTTCCCTTTGGCACTTTCTGTGCTGCCCATCTAGCAGTCTCATGTATTATGTCTCCAGCCTATAACTGTCTCCTGTGCTGTCATTGGGGTATTGTGTGCTAGGCTTTAGCTGAATTCAAAGTACAATGTAATTTCCCTATGTTGTGAGACTTTTCGGAGTTGACTTCCAGGATGGACACAGAGGAGCTGATGGCTGCATGCCTCATTAGAAGGAAGCTAGAAGGTGCTTAGAACCGCTGAGTCTGATGGATCTGATGGTGTGCTACTTTCTGCACCCTGGGACTGCTGGGACATATAGTTTTGTATTGTCTGTGCTGTGTGAGAGTCTGTGCTGCAGCCAGACCCCAACAGCCCCCCTCCAAGATCCCGTGGACTTCACCCTGCCTACCCACGATTGCTCCACAGAGAGCTAGAACGGGGATCTGCCCATGTAAACAAGGCGGATCCCCGTTCTGACAGGGGAGTTTAGAGTGATCGTCTGTTCCTACTGATCAGGAACAGTGATCTCTCTGTTCTCCCAGTCAGCCCAGCCCCCATACAGTGAGAAAGCACCTTATTAGGGAACACGTTTAGCCCCTTGATCCCCACTAGTGTTAACTCCTTCCCTGCCAGTGTCATTTATAAAGTAATCAATGCATTTTTATAGCACCGATCGCTGTATAAATGTTACTGGTCCCTAAAAATTGCTGATCACTGCCATTACTAAAATATAAAAATAATAAGAATGGCATAAATGTATACCCTATTTTGTAGATGCTTTTACTTTTGCGCAAACCAATCAATATACGCTTATTGCATTTTTTATTTTTTTTTTTACCAAAAATATGTAGAAGAACACATATTGACCTAAACTGAGGAAGAAATTTTTTCTTTTACATTTTTTGGGGGATATTTATGTTAGCAAAAAGTAAAAAATATATATATTTTTTCAGAATTATTGCTCTTTTTTTGTTTATAGCGCAAAAAATAAAAACCGCAGAGGTGATCAAATACCACCAAAAGAAAGCTCTATTTGAGGGGAAAAAAAGAACATCAATTTTGTTTGGGTACAATGTTGCATGACCGTACAATAGTCAGTTAAAAGGATGCAGTGCAGTATAGCAAAAAAATATTTTTTAATCCTGCTGTGCCAAACACTGCCCTGTGTGCCCTGTGGACTATAATCCCTTTGCTGTCCTGAGGAACACTCTTCATTGCTGTGCCATCTGTTAGCCCTGTGGATTACCTCCCCTTTGCTGTCCCATATTGCCACCCTAAGGATCACTCTTCATTTCTGTGTCTATTGTTTGTTCTGTGCACTAATTCTTCTACTGCCTGCACCCCGCACGTTGGGTTCCTTGTGATTTGCCTCTGTGTGCTCTCTCTCTGCGTTCTTAGTTTGTTACACACATTAAATATCGGTGTAACATGGAGCATGCTCATAAAAGTGAACGTAGTCTTTAAAGTGATTGTAAAGGCTCGCTTTTAAAAAAAAAAAAACAAACAAACAAACATGTTATACTTGCCTCCTCTGTGCAGTTAGATTTGCCCAGATCTTCCTCTTCTCGGGTCCCTCTTTGCTATTACTGGCCCCTCCCTCCTTCAAGTGCCCCTTCAGCCAGAAGCTCTCTATGGGGGCACCCAAGCCGTGTCAGAGCTCCGTGTATCCATTCAGACACAGAGCCCTGACCTGGCCCCGCCCGATCTCTCCCCTGAGCTAATCGCGCCACTGCTGTGTCTTAGGCAATCAGGAGGAGTGTACTGGATGGCTGAGGGGTTCGTGGATATCGCTGGAGAGAGAAGGGGCTCAGGTAAGTATTAGGGGGGTGCTGGGGAGGCTGCTACACACAGAAGGTTTTTTTATCTTAATGCATAGAATGCATTAAGATAAACTTTCTGCCTATACAACCCCTTTAAATCTTCAGAGCACATAAATGATTGTCATATCATGTGCAGTGGAAAGGGAAAATGTTTGGATAGATTAGTTGGCTTTTGCTATAGTGTATCTAAACACAAAAGCAAAAATGTCAAATATTGTAGCTTACAAATTCTTAGATGTATTGGCTGCATTAGGCTCGGTTCACACTTGTGCAGTGTGGTGTGGAATTTGCAGCAATTTTTGTGCATTTCCCGCACCATGTCAAAATTGCACCCCATTCAACCGCGACTGTGTATGCTAAGTTTGCAAAATGCAGTGTGATTTGCAAAATCCAATCGCTTTGAGCGATTTGAACCATACTACATTTTTTCTCCTTTTTATTCACCTTGAGATCCAGCAAGTAAAACACTTCTTGTTACAGGGTAGCACCATTAACTCTTCCAATCTGTCTTCATAGGAGCCTTGGGCAGCAGCATTGTCACCTGTAGAAAAGGTACATGGACTAATATATTTAGATGGATAAAACTGATTAAAAAATGTAATTTTAACTCCAGGTAACACTTTTGAAACAGTTACAAAAACATTTTTTCTTTAACCTGTTAGGGCTTCTTTTCCAAGGCAATGGACTGTTCTTTCCCCCTGAAAAGTGATCCTGAAAATTGATTACTTTTTAGTAGCCACTAGTAGCGGTTTGTAGGTGCTCAGGAGGCAATACTCCAAAGTTTCTGCTTTTTCCAGTCCCAATAGGGTTTTCACATAGAAATACAGTTCTGTAACTGCTTGCCCAGCTTTTTGCGTGTGGTTGTGGCATGGTCCCATTGGCTTCAGTGGGTGCCTTTGGAATGCAAACTGCCTGGCAAACACAACATGTTGAGTTAGCTTTGCTTCACCATGAAGTAAAACATCACACATGGGGCAATGTAAGGAGACCTCAGCGTCCACCATTGAAATTTGTTGTTAGGCAGTTGGGAGCGATAAATCTACTTTAAATGTACAGGTTACAATGTTACTGTTATGCTGTTAAAAGGGACTTCCAGATTCTGATAAGCCCCCCGCCTGCAGACCCTGACAACCACAGCCCAGGGTTGTCGGGAAGAGGCCCTTGTCCCCATCAACCAATGGGGGCAAGGTGCTTTGGGGGGGGAAAGAGCAACCCCTCACCAAAAGCACCATTCCCCCCATGTTGAGGGCATGTGGCCTGGCTTCATGCTCGTAATAAGGGTTTGGTATGGATTTTGGGGGGATCCCACACCATTTTTTAAAACATTTTGGTGTGGGGTTCCCCTCCGAATCCATACTATACCAGAAGGGCCTGGTATGGACCTGGGAGGGACTCCACCCCATTTTTTCTGCATTTTTTTTTTTACAGCAATTTTTTTTTTACATTCATCTGTCAGCGGGGAAGCTCGCTGACAGCTGATGACTCATCGGTTGTTAAGGACACAATGGCCGGCTTCCAGGCCCCCTCCTTAACAAACAGCTATATACAGTGTTTTTATATAGATATATAGAAGGGACAACACTTGCACCCTGGTGCTGTCCATTTAAATAGGCTGTCTGTGCCTGATGACAGCACACACCTGCACGGGAATCGGCACAGCTGCTTGGTTGTGCTGTGGAGCAGGGAACATTCCCTGACATTGCCCCCCCAAGGGGCAGCCTCCGAATGCCCCGGCAAGCATTTCTTCCAGAACGGTTCCTCCAAAAGGTGTTGATCAGCTGCTTCGCATGCACATTTGCTTCCAGCTCCCAAGAGTTCTCCTAAGGCCCGTAACCTTTCCACTTGACTAAGTACTATAAGGAGCCGCCCCTCCTCCTGTATGCCAAGATGGCTCAGTTTCAAACTCCTTTTCTCCATCTACTAGAACTGGTTCTGGTGGAAGAGTTGACCATCCCGGGCAGGAATCAGCGGCCACAGGTTTCAACAGGGAAACATGAAACACTGGGTGGATCTGTAAAGTAGCAGGCAGATCGAGTTCATATGCCGCCCGGTTGATCTTCCTTTGAACAGAGAATGGACCAATGAATCGAGGTCCCAGCTTCCTTGAAGGACAAGTCAACCTTAAGTTTTTTCGTAGCGAGCCAGACCCGGTCACCTGGTTGGAGAATCAATGCCCCACGTGTCTTCCTATCATACACATCCTTATTATACTCCCGAGTAGAGATGAGCGAACTTCTGGTTCGGCCGAACTTCGGGACAAAGTCCGGGTTCGGGTCCAGACAGAACCCGAACTTTGTCCCGGACCCCGAAGCTCATTGAAATCAATGGGGACACTGACTTTTAGGCACAAAAAAGGCTGTAAAATAGTCCTGGAAGGTCCTAGAGGTCTGCAAAAGGAAGGAAATGTGGGTAAGGGTGGGACAAGTGACCTACAAAGAAATGGGGACAGGGAAATAACTTATTTATTATACTTACTTTTTTTTAAAAAATAAAAACATAAAAAATGCAAAAATGGAGATCATCTTCAAAATGGGTCTGAAAAGTATTAATTAACGGTAGAGGCCATAGAACTGTTCTAAAATCATCTTCAAACTGTGTCAAAAAAGTATAAATAAGCCGGGAGTACCCATATCACTGTTCTGCAAAATGTGTGTGTCACTTTAAATGAAACCGGGAATAAGTGAACATCTGTTCTGCAAACGTATTTAAAGTCTGTGTGTCACTTTAAATGAAACTGTGAATCAGTGCACATCTGTTCTGTAAAATTCTTTAAAGTGTGTGTGTCACTTTAAATGAAACCGTGAATCAGTGCACATCTGTTCTTCACACTTCTGTTTAGTCTGTGTCACTTTTATTATAGCCCCTAATCAGTGCACATCTGTTCTTCACACTTCTGTTTAGTCTGTGTCACTTTTATTATAGCCGCTAATCAGTGCACATCTGTTCTTCACACAGAACAGATGTTCTGCACCAGAACAGATGTTCTTCACACGTCTGGAAATAGTTTAGAACACTTTACCTAAAACTGGGGAGGAACCATACACCTGTTCTTCAAACATCTGGAATCTGTGTGTGAAACTACAGCATAGAGAAGAACAGGCATATGGTTTCGCTCTTCACACACAGTTTGCAGATGTTTTCAGAACAGTGATATTATATCACTGATGTGATATCACTGTTCTTCAAACATCTGCAAACGGTGTGTAAAGAGCGGAACCATATGCCTGTTCTTCTCTATGCTGTAGTTTCACACACAGATTCCAGATGTTTGAAGAACAGGTGTATGGTTCCTCCCCGGTTTTAGGTAAAGTGTTCTAAACTATTTCCAGATTTGAGGGGCGTGTCCGGGATGTGAGAGGAGAAGGACGCATAGGATCAGAGCTCCGTCCATCCTCACATCAATCCTTTACCATCCTTTGAAATCGGCCTGTTTTTGAGCCAACATTGCCCGCGACCTGTGGAGACATCTGCATTGCAAATCGGGACATATTTCCATAGCCGGCCGGCCGGACCCGCTAATTGAGGCCCCGGCTTTGCGGCCTAGTCCGCGGAACGCCGCGGTTCCTTCACATCCGGACCATCCACACTCCAAAGGCCTCCAGGATACCCATCTGCATGCCCAGCTGCCCCACTGCCAATCCAAGGATCATATCAGCGGCAGATTTTGTGAGTACAGGGGATTGGGGGGAATCCACAGACCGCTAGTAGATCTGCAGATGTGGGCTCTCCCACTGTGGTCTTAGAAGCGGGTGTCTGTGTGCTCTTAGACATGTTGTGTTTTTTTGAGAATTGACCGGTGTGGATGTACCCGCAGCTTCAGCTCCAGGAGTTGTTGCCAGGCGGCTAGAGCGAAGCTTGTCAGAGAACATATACAAAATTAGTGCAAGGCGACAGGAGGTCTGAAATCTAAATAGGCAGATTCAGTGCAGCTCAACAGGTCCCAAGACAACTACAGGTCATTTAACACTAGGGATGTACCCTAGGTCAGCAGGAGCAGCAGTGTATGGCACAGTCAGTTCAGTATTTAAAACAGGAGAGGCTGCTCCCTTGTCACAGAATCTCCAAGGAAAAAACCTGGGCAGCTGGTGCAGGGGGAGAGGGGAGCAAGGTCCCAAAGCACGCTGTGAATCAGTCCCAGGGATAGCCTGATCCCCCACATCAAGTGATCCCAGCACTCCCCTACTATAGACAGGCAGGTCCTCTGGGGGGATAGAGGCAGCGCCCAAATGACGATATAGCAGTGTGGGGGATAGACAAGTTCTTCACCCTGCCTACCCACGATTGCTCCACAGAGAGCTAGAACGGGGATCTGCCCATGTAAACAAGGCGGATCCCCGTTCTGACAGGGGAGTTTAGAGTGATCGTCTGTTCTACTGTGACCGTCCCTTCCTCAATTGTGATCACCCCTAGTTCCCCGATTTGCACAAGGGATTATTCCACGAAAGAGTGACATACCCCCGACCCGACTGACCCTCTTGTCTCTCTAGTGACAAGGACTAGTCATCCTTGTCTGCTAGTGAGATTTGAGGGGACAGTCTTGCCCCTAGGCGGAACAAATGTACCCGTCTAGGGGCAAGATCGAGAGACACCTCGTTAGCACCCATCCGTCCCACTTCTTGAACAGATAGGGGGTGTGACGATATAGCAGTAAACCCGCGACGGAGATAGGGGGGTCTCCTGGACG
>BLSH010448953.1:121564-144487 GCA_018402905.1 Glandirana rugosa | reverse complement strand
CCAGGGATTTAAAGTGATACACACATTTTGCAGAACAGTGATATGGGTACTCCGGGCTTATTTATATACTTTTTGGACACAGTTTGAAGATGATTTTAGAACAGTTCTATGGCCTCTAATGTTAATTAATACTTTTCAGACCCATTTTGAAGATGATCTCCATTTTTGCATTTTTATGTTTTTATTTTTTTTTAAATATTTAAAGTTATTTCCCTGTCCCCATTTCTTTGTAGGGCACTTGTCCCACCCTTACCCACATTTTCCTTCTTTTTGCAGACCTCTAGGACCTTCCTGGGCTTTTTTACAGCATTTTTAAGATTTTCCATTAAAATTACCAGAACACCGGACCCGAACCCGGACTTTTTTTGAAAAGTCCGGGTCCGGATCCCGGACACCCCAAAGTTCGGTACGGACCCGAACTTTACAGTCCGGGTTCGCTCAACTCTACAGATAATCCTTTTATGAACTTCCAATAGAAGTTAGGGAACCCCACAAATTGTTGGACCCATTTTTTATCCACTAGCGTTGGCCAATCCAGGATAGCGGAAACTTTCAGTTGGTCCATGGTAATGCCAGTGACAAGTATGACCAACCCCAGAAACTGTATACTGGAATGCTCTAAAGCGCACATCTCCGCCTTGGGGTACAGTCCATGCTGCCAAAGCCAACTTAACACTCTGCGGATGTACCCTCGGTGTTCATCCAGGGATGAGAAAAAGATCAATATATCATCAAGATATATAATGACAAACAAATCCAGGTAATCTTGAAACACATCATTGACGAGGTGCTGAAATGTTGCTGGGGCATTACAGAGACCAAAGGGCATAACTAAATATTCAAAATGTCTGAAACGGGTTCGGAAGGCGGTCTTCCACTCGTTGCCTTCCTGAATACAGATGAGATTGTATGCCCCGCGGAGATCCAACTTGGCGAAGACTGTGGTGGAACCCAGTCTCTGAATCAGTTCTGGAACCAACGGCAGAGGGTAGCGGTTTTTGACCGTTATCTTATTTAGCTCACGATAACCTATGCAGGGTCTCAGTGTATGATCCTTTTTTTCAACGAAAAAGATTCCAGCACCTGCTGGGGACATAGAAGGCCGGATAAATCCCTTTTCAAGGTTATCATCCAGATAGGCCTTGAGGGCCGATAATTCCAGTTCTGACAGGAGGTAAATCCGACTGAACGGTACCTCTGCTCCGGGTAGGAGTTCTATCGGGCAGTCGTAAGGCTGGTGTGGGGGAAGTTTCTCTGCTCCCTTCTTACTAAACACATCCAGATAGTCATGGTACACTGAGGGGACCGCTTGGCGGACCTCAGGATCTGGGTCAGAGTCCAAACTTAAGAGTGTGGGACCAGTCTTGTTGGGCTTAGGTAGGCAGTACTGGGCACAATAATTGGAAGAAAAGTGAATTTCACCAGATATCCAATTAATGCAAGGGCTGTGGGCTCTGAGCCATGGAAGTCCAAGAATAATAGGGAAAAGAGGGGATGCGATGGCATCTAAAATGAGTTGCTCCTGGTGGCCATCAGCCATCACCGCGGGCAAAGGGAAGATCTCATGGGTGACAGTACCAGATTTTATGGTGGTTCCTTTGGCTAGGCGCATAACCATCGTATGAGCCTTAGGACGTAAACGGATCCAATGTGATGTAACAAAGGCCTGATCCATGAAACAGCTACATGCTCCGGAGTCAACGATCACCAGAGCCAGGATATTCCCTCTGGGAAGCTGTAAGACAATGGAGAGAGTAAAATGAGAAGTGTTACTGATAGCAGGAGGCCCCTCTTCTGTCTTCTTCAGGGCACACTTACCAAACTTGGCAGGACAAAATCTCACCACGTGCCCATAATACAGGCACAGGTTGAGGGCCCGGTGGTGTTGCTTTGCCACGGGCGTCAGGGAGGGGCGGATAAGCCCAATCTGCACTGGCTCGGGAGCATTTAGAGGGGCAGGAGCAGTGGCTGCAGAAGCAGAGGCAGCAGGATGTGGATAGCTTGGATAACTAGGCACACGAGGCAGCATCCAGGTCAGCCATGAGGGGCCGGGGGACCTCTCACCTCTGCGCTCTCTGAGGGGTCAGTCAATTTGGATTGCCAAATTGATAAGGGCTTCCAGGGTGTGGGGCACCCTGACACGGGCCAACTCATCCTTGAGGGACTCTGACAGGCCCAGGCGAAACTGGTAGCACAGGGCTGTGTCATTCCAGGCCGTGTCTGCACTCCAACGCTGGAACTCAGCAACGTAATCATACGCCGTGCTGCGGCCTTGCTGTAAAGCATATATGGCAGCTTCGGCTGTGGCGGCTTGGTGAGGGTCCAGATACAAATGAGCCATGGCTTCAAAGAACAGGGCCAAGGTGGCAACTTCCGGTGCCTGTTGTTCCCACAGCTGGTGAGCCCATGCCTGGGGTTCCCCCTGCAACAAGGAGATAACTAGTCCCACCTTCGTAGCTCCCAAGGAAAAGGTACGGGGCTGCAATCCGAAATAAAGCTCACAGGAATTACGGAAGGCTGGGAACTTGCTACGGTCCCCGCAAACTTATCTGGCTGACTGGCTGGCCAGTTCTCTGACACCTTAGTGTCAGAGAACTGGCATGACCAGAAATGTGTGGACTGCACAGAAAATACCAAACAAAAGCGTAACTAAAATAAGAGGATTTATTATAAGGTGTGACAGTGAACTAAAACGCACAACCAAATTAGAAATAGTGACGCCAACCAAAAGCGTATAACTAGAGCAGTAAGGAAAGCCCAAACCATAAACTTCAAACCAGGCCAGGGTCATCCACGGGAGATCAGTCAGAGGGAACTGAGGATCAGGACGATGCAGGTTTCCGGATGCAGGTTTCGGGATACAGGTCTCAGGATACAGAGGCACGAGGAACAATACCAAGGCAAGCTAGCACAGCACTCCCAGGTTTAAATACACTTCCTGCAAACAGTCTCAGGTGATGCTTGATTGCAGGAGATGATATCAGGTCCTGACTGCGAAGAGACACCTGCTGGTGGACACTGGAACTGCAGCCCCTAGGTGTGGGGGCTACAGCGCCACCAACTGCTGAAAGCGTTCCTAACAGTACCCCCCTCGAAGGAGCGACCTCCGGACACTCCAACCAGCCCGAGCAACAAGAGTCCCAAATGACAGTGTCTTACAAGTCCAAGGAATGCCAGGTTCCAGATCAGAGGCCCTGCTGCCGGGATCCAGAACGATTCCAGGAATTCCACTGCCTGGGTCTGGTAACAGGTTAGGTACAATGCTGGGGTTCCATGGGTCATTCACCAGCTTGGGCACATCCGGCTGGCCAGCGGGCACAGGATCAGCAGGTTGGAAAGCAGGCACCAGAACAGAAGGCTGGGAATCAGGAACCAGATCAGACTGGACAGCGGGCGCCGGTACACCAGGCTGGACAGCGGGCATCAGAACACCAGGCTGGACTGCAGGCTCCCAAACATCAGGCTGGACAGCAGGCATCAAAACAGCAGGCTGGACAGCGGACACAGGATCAGCAGACATCGGGTCATCGAACACAGGATCTGCAGGCACCGGGTCATCGGGCCATCAGGCACAGGATCAGTGGGCACAGGATCAGCGGACACCAGGTCATCGGGCACCAGGTCATCAGGCAGAGGATCAGTGGGCACCGGGTCATGAGGCACAGGATCAGCAGGCACCGGGTCATCAGGCACAGGATCAGTGGGTACCGGGTCATCGGCGGCACAGGATCAGCGGGCACCGGGTCTTCGGCGGCACAGGATCAGCGGGCACCGGGTCATCGGGCACAGGATCAGCGGGCACAGGATCAGCAGACATTTGGTCATTGGGCACAGGATCAGAGGGCATCGGACACAGTATCAGCGGGCACCGGGTCATCGGACACAGGATCAGCGGGCACCAGATCGTCAGGCACCAGGTCAGCGGGCACAGGATCAGCAGGCACCAGGTCAGCGGACACCAGGTCATCGGGCACCAGGTCATCAGGCACAGAATCAGCGGCACATGATCAGCGGGCACCGAGTCATCAGGCACAGGGTCAGCAGGCATCGGGTCAGCGGGCATCGGGTCAGCGGACACGGGGTCAGCGGGCACCGGGTCATCAGACACAGGGTCAGCGGGCACTGGGTCATTGGACACAGGGTCAGCGGGCACCGGGTCATCGGACACAGGATCAGCAGACATTGGGTCATTGGGTACAGGATCAGAGGGCATCGGGTCATCGGGCACTGGGACATTGGGCACTGGGTCATCGGGCACAGGATCAGACAGGTACAGATTGGCTGTTGTGGAGGCAGATTGGAACAGATTGGCTGGTGTAGAGACGGGCTGGAATGGATCAGCTGGTGTGGAGGCGGGCTGGAATGGATCAGCTGGTGTGGAGGCAGGCTGGAACGGATCGGCTGGTGTGGAGGCAGGCTGGAACGGATCGGCTGGTGTGGAGGCAGGCTGGAATGCATCGGCTGGTGTGGAGGCAGGCTGGAACGCATCGGCTGGTGTGGAGGCAGGCTGGAATGCATCGGCTGGTGTGGAGGCAGGCTGGAATGGATCCGCTGGTGCGGAGGCAGGCTGGAATGGATTGGCTGGTGTGGAGGCAGGCTGGAACGGATCGGCTGGTGTGGAGGCAGACCGGAACAGATCGGCTGGTGTGGAGGCAGACCGGAACAGATCGGCTGGTGTGGAGGCAGACCGGAACAGATCGGCTGGTGTGGAAGCAGACCGGAACAGATCGGCTGGTGTGGAAGCAGACCGGAACAGATCGGCTGGTGTGGAAGCAGACTGGAACAGATCGACTGGTGTGGAAGCAGGGCTGGATATTGGCTGAATTGTGCAGGTTGGAAAAAACTTCCGGTTTTTTTTAGGTTTAACCATTGAATTTCTGTATGTGTCTGCAGGGCTGTAAGTAGGGGGTGCAGCTGATGGGAGATTATGGCTGGAGTATGGTAAGAAAGAGGGAATGGTCGCTAAGGTTGATCTTTGTGGACTGGTTGTAAGCAGCGAAGAAGAGGTAGGTGGGTTAAAGGCAGGGTAGGTGCAGCAGGTGGAAGTGGGGTACTGATATTTGGTTGGTAGCAGAGTATATTGGGCTGTGACTGTGGTTGCTGTAGATGAAGGAGAGAGAGACCTCTGGACAAACTGGTGGCTAATGGATGGATACATGTCAACAGATACTGAGGAGGACAGATCAATTTACACTCTCCTCATCTGACCAAAGAGTTTACTGCGTTGATACAGTCTAACAGAGCCTTTTGTGAAAACGCAGAGTAATGTTCAACAAAATAACTTCTATCGTCTTCCAGGAGCCAGACAAGCGATGCCACCTGACAGACATCGAAGGGTGGTTTATAATCATCACCGCCGGTAGGCGTATTTGGTAAAGCAAACTCTGCACACAGCTGAATCAAAGGCGGAACCTCTCCAAATGTCACACTGCCCTGATCAACCAGGGAATGAGCAAGACGCATACACTCCATTAGCTGGTCACTGATCCACTCTTTTAATGCCTGGCAGCAATGGTCACGATCCTCTGTCAGCAGCAGAGAAAAATAAATAACCTCTTCCAAACGCATATTGTCACAACCAACCAAAACAAGATTGCTTTTCTGTGCAGCCACTTCTGGTCAGGAATGGCCTTGGTATTATGTCAGAGAACTGGTGTGACCAGAAATGTGTGGACTGCACAGAAAATACCAAACAAAAGCGTAACCAAAATAAGAGGATTTATTATAAGTGAACTAAAATGCACAACCAAAATAGAAAAAGTGATGCCAACCAAAAGCATATAACTAGAGCAGTAAGGAAAGTCCAAACCATAAACTTCAAGCCAGGCCAGGGTCATCCACGTGAGATCAGTCAGAGGGAACTGGGGAGCAGGACGATGCAGGTTTCCGGATGCAGGTCTTAGGATACAGAGGCACGAGGAACAATACCAAGGCAAGCTAGCACAGCACTCCCAGGTTTAAATACACTCCCTGCAAACAGTCTCAGGTGATGCTTGATTGCAGGAGATGATATCAGGTCCTGACTGCAAAGAGACACCTGCTGGTGGACACTGGAACTGCAGCCCCTAGGTGTGGGGGCTACAGTGTCACCAACTGGTGAAAGTGTTCCTAACACTTAGGTTCAGAAAGAAGGGTCACAATGGCACGGGCAGAGGTCTGCCCAGTTCCTGATGCAATAGGAGCCGTGAGTTCCTGTACTCGCTCTTCCAGACAGATGTAACCCTCCTGCAGGTTCTTAACAGCTTGCGTGAGACCTGCTAGATGGGCACACAAGTCCTCCATGGCCAAGGGTACTCCCTGCACAGACTCAGATATGGTTGTCCGTTACTGTTACGTTCCTGGGAGTGGAGTCTGTCTTATACAGGGAGCAACCACTCTTACAGCCCTGATTCGCAAATCCCTGGTAGAGTAGACAGGGAGTTCGGTAGTGCAGGGGGGGCACGAGGGCTGGACTGGTCCACTGGTGATGATGCAGTGAGATGTCCAATGAGGGTTTGTTGCAAAATGTAACCGGACTAGGCGCTACTTGTGGAAGGAATCCGTAATGTGCTAGTATGATAAATAGTCCTCATTGTGCTAGTATGATGAATAGTCCTTATTACTGCATTAAGTGCAGTAAACCCAGGTTTAGAAGTGATTTTTTTCTGGATTTATACAGGGTTTTATATGTTTTTATCTGATATTGGATAATAAATTTAAACGGATCACACTATGGGTACTTTCTCTGCATTTCCCCTCCATACCTGAGCATCCTCCCAGACAGAAAAGGACCCCCAAGACCACCAGAGGAGTCCCCTAGGACCATCACAAGGCGGCAGATATTTGTTTTCTCCCTGAGATCTCATCTACACGCATGTACACAATCCAAACATACTTACCTTATATACATCTCATACATATCTCCCCATCCATCCATCCATCTATGTCTTCATATCTACACCTTTCCTTACCTTCTGTCATGTGCACTCACACAAGTGTATTATTATTATTTTTACCAATTCCTCACCCATGCTTTATTGGTGTACACACCAGATACTCATTATCCTCATTAGCATACATGGTTATTGGTGCATTTATTTAAGCCATTTGGCTGATACACACACTTGATTTTGCATGGAGTTATGTTAACAGCACAACACAAACTGAAACATTCTATACTCCATTCCAATCCAGGTCGTGCAACACACTTTCACATCACTCATAGGACTCCATGCACATTGTATCCATGCCAGCACCCTTCTCTCCCCCCCCCCCCCCTCCGCTCTCTTTTTTCCTTTTCCCCCCTCCCCCTCCTTTCCCCTCCCCTCCCACAGATCCCTCCAACATTTTAATTTTATGTTTATTAGTATTTGTAATTTTTTGTTCTATCATGAACAGTCATTATTGTCTGCACGCAATCTACCTCACACACCAGTATGTACAACATTTTTCCCCAGGGTTGAAGCAAAAACTAGGGAGACGCACGGATTAGTGGCACCCCTCCCTCACTTCTGCCCATAAATATGCCCTGCTCCTTAATGGAGCATTCACGGCCTGAGGAAGGGGCGGAGCCCTGCAAACGCGTCGCTGTTACTGTGGAAACACTTCCCCCTGCAGAAACCGGAACTGGCAGCTAAGGACGGCTGACTCCAGAGAAGGAATCCCCGAGACCCACCGAGGACCCTCCTCTCCCAGCACAGCAGCACTCCGGACGCTTATACATCCCAGCCCAGCAGGACTTTCCACAAAAGAAACCAGCAGTGGCTGACACTGCAATGCGCAGCCATCTACCACGTTTGTGAGTAGCCTTTTGTCTTTCAATAAAGCCTGTTTGATTTTTTAACTGTTACTCTTAGAGGCGCATCTGTTTTTTCTCTCCCCTCTCATCACACAGAAGATTGGTACACTTCAGGCAGTTGCAGCCCTTTGCAGGACAGTCTCCCTCTACATTAATCCAGGACTTTTAAGCTGTTTAAGCTTGTTCATATATTCACCAACTCAAAGTTTTTTATGTGTCCTTACATGGATCATGGTCCAGCTGTTTTTACATTGATTTTTTTTTTTTATATAATGGTGTTTTTATGATGGTGTTATTTATAATGGTATTTTGTTCAATTCACATGGTCAACCAACATTGGATTGGCATACTGTTTTATTTCATGTTTTAGTTCATGTTCTATTTATGGCTCATTTATTCCTTGTTCATTATACCATTGTATCTGTCTCTATGAAACATTATTCGCTCATATTGTGATCCATGGATCCTTCACATGCACACCATTAACAATAGGGTGCTCTCACCCAGCATACAACTGCAGACAACTGGGCACAGTAGTGCTTTTTCCGCCTGTCCAGTGATTCATAGTTCGCTTTGCGCTGGTACACATCTTCCTTATTAATCAGATCAAGGCTGCTCTGCATAAGATAGACTGGACAAAAAGAGGTCAGGATAACCTTACTAGAGAAGAAAGAAGAGTGATAGGAGAGCTATCAAAAAATAGAAATGTGATTATAAAACGTAGTGATAAAGGTGGGAATGTCGTCTTGATGGATGACACCCAATATTAGGGAGAGGTCAAGCGATTGCTTTCTGATCATAGGACGTATCAGAAATTAAAGGGGGACCCTTTCCCCACTCTGGTTGAGGCATTGAATGAAAAATTTAAATTTGCTAGAGAGGAGGGCCTGTTAAACAAAAAAGAATTTGAGTACGTGCGGGTCAATGAATACAATGTGCCCATATTCTATATAATACCCAAGGTCCATAAATCTCTAGAAAATCCCCCTGGACGGCCAATTGTTTCAGCCATAAGGGGACCCTTTGAGAGGACAGGCAAATATCTAGACTCCATGATTAAAGATATGGTGTTGAAGTTGAAGTCATATGTGCAAGACACCAGACATGTCCTTCAGGAGATCTCAAAAATCCAAATTCAGGGGGAGGCCCTGCTGGTGGGGATTGACGTGGAATCCCTTTACATGTCAATTCCCCACCAGCATGGAATAGGAGCAGTAGAGGACTTTCTGGAGAAGCATTATCAATGCAGCACAAAATGAGTTCCTAATAGATCTCCTCTCTTTCTGGGTGGATATTATCAACCAATAGAAGGCACCTCCATGGGAGCCCCTTGGGCCCCTTCGTACGCATGCCTCCACCTGGGACAATGGGAGGAGGAGATAGTCTATCACATGTTGATGTACCTCGACCAGGCTCAGACCTGGTTGAGATACATCAATGATGTTTTCATGGTGTGGAAGGGAAAGGAAGAAGACCTGGTTGAATTTATCAACCAACTTAACGTTAACAATAGAAATATCAGATTAACATATATCTGTGATAGGCAAGAGATCTCCTTCTTGGACCTGAGAATAGGTATCAAAGGGTCCTCCTTGGTAACCCGTACGTACAGAAAGGAAACCTTGGCAAATACATTGTTGAGAGCAGAGAGCCACCACCCCAAGTGGCAAAAAGATGGTATCCCAGTGGGACAGTTCCTATGCATAAAAAGAAACTGTTCAAATGCCAAATCCTACAAGGAGGAATAAGAGGACCTTTACAGAAGATTCAGGGAGAGAGGATACTCTCACAGCCAATTGAGAAGAGCCAAAAGAAAGGCTGCAATGACTGAAAGAGAAACTCTCCTTGAATTAAAACCCAAAAAACAGTGTGATTATGCAGTCGGTGGGCCACAAGACCCTGTACGGATTATCACCCAGTTCTGTAAACAATGGGATCAAGTCAGAGAAGTCCTAAGGAAAAACTGGGACATTATGACTAATACCCCAGGAGTAGATGCAATAGTAGGCCCCAGAACAAATATGGTAGCTAGGAGGGCCAAGAACTTAGGTGGTATATTCACTAGATCTGAATACATCAAGGTCCCCGACAATACGTGCCTGTCCAATTTTTCCCGATCTAGGGGCATGTTCCCTTGTGGCCGTTGTCAAATTTGCCTTATGTAGAAAGAACAGATACGTTCTGGGATTCAGGTCGCGAAAAACAATATCATATAAAGAATTTAGTCAACTGTGCCACTAGCAAAGTGATCTACAGTATATGCTCACCTGCCCCAGTAATAAAATTTATATAAGGAAGACAAAAAGACAGTTGAGGATATGTATAGGAGAGCACATGAGAGAGATTAGAGAAAAGGACCCAGAAAAACCACTAGCGAGACATTTTGCAAACTTCCATGGGGGAAATATGGAAGGGATGAGAGTGAAAATAATATATACCCTTAAATTATCTCCCCGTAGAGGGGATTTTGATTTAGTACTGATGCAGAAAGAAAAATGGTGGATGTTTAATTTAAATACCTTGGCGCCAGTGGGGTTGAACACAGAATTTAACCTCCAGGTCTTTCTGCAGCAGTAAGGTACATCCCAATTTATAGATATAAAGTCACTTGCCACCAAAAACCGCATTCCCTTTACCATGACAGGGTGTTTTCCTTCCTTGCCTGCCACTTTCTTTATATAGGGGTATATATACATCAAAGATTGGTTAATCCACTAAGCTTATTATTACAGCGCCCTTCACTGTACCCCCTATAGTCTTACGAGAGATTCATGGATTAACCTCTTGCCGACGGCTGATCAGCATTTGGCGGCGACAGAGTGGCCCTGTAACGCGGATCGCCGTCATATGACGGCGGCCGCGAGATCGAGCCCAGTGAGCTCACTGTGTCCAGGGAGGGCCAGGGAGCGGTTGCGGCAGAGTCGATCTCCGCCGGCCACCCGCGATGCCCCCCCCCGGAGTGAAAGAACGGAGGACCGTGTAAGTAAATACAGACCTCCGTTCTGTGAGAGGAGGAAGGGCTGTGATCACAGCCTTCCTCTACACGGAAGCTGTGATCGCTTCCCTTCCCCAGCTAGGGCAGTCCCCCCACAGTTAGAACACGCCCAGGGAACACTGTTAACCCTTAGAGCGCTCCCTGCAGGTTAACCCCTTTACTACCAATGGCATTTACACAGTAATCAGTGTATTTTTATAGCACTGATCGCTGTATAAATGCCAATGGTCCCAAAAAAGTGTCAAAATGGTCCGACATGTCCACTGAAATATCGCAGTACCGCAAAAAATCGCAGATCGCCGCCATTACTAGTAAAAATAATTTAAAAAAAACCCCAGAAATTAATTCTCATCATCCGTAAACTCGACCACTTTTGCGCAAACCAATCAATAAACGCCGATTGCGATTTTTTTTATCATAAATATGAGGAAGAATATAAATCGGCCAAAACCAATGAAAAAAAATGTTTTTTTATATTTTTTTTGCATTTGTATTTTAGCAAAAAGTAAGAAATTTGGGTTTTTTTGCAAAATTGTCGCTCTTCTTTTGTTTATAGCAGCGATCAGAAATGACGCAGAGGTGATCAAATACCACCAAAAGAAAGCTCTATTTGTGGGGAAAAAAGGACACAAATTTCATTTGGGTACAACGTCGCACGACCGCGCAATTGTCAGTTAAAGCGACGCAGCGCCGAATCGCAAAAAGGGCTCCGGTCCTAAAGCTGGAAATCCTTCCGGTCCTTAAGTGGTTAACCTATCCCCTATTCTCCTCCCTATCCCATTCCCCTTCCCTTCTTCCTGTTTCCTGGTGGTTTTTTTTCCCTTCTCCCCCACCCCTCCTCTCCCCATGTTTTCCCATTTATAACATATATTAATTAAAATAACAGTCTATCTCTGGATAAGTTATGAATACCCCAAGATAAAAGTGTTTGGTTCTAACTTTTAAACTGCTTAATGCCATCTTTTGAAACTCTTGATATTTCTCTCACATTTTATTGTTCTAACTATGCGTGAGCTATAGGACTGGATAGAATGGATTGCACTGTCATGGATTTGTAAAGGAGAGTACATTCAGGCCTTGCCCCCGCCCTAAAAAAAATCATTTAAACTTCACCAACACCATTAGATGCTATAAAACATCACCTTTGGAGACACACATGTAATCAGCTTTTGACTACATATCCATGTTGAAGGGGCGGAGTGTTACGGGATGGAGAACAGTGATAAGAAGCCCCCGTACACTCACCCTGACGTCCAGGCGAAGCTATGTACATCTGTTGCGAAACGTGTTGACGTCACTTCCGCCCGTGACGCCGGCCAGTGCCCTGAGTGCGGAAGAGAAACAGAAGGTATAGCGGAGGACGGAACAGGCAGAGGAGGACATTATACAGGACCCACCACACACCGTAAGGCCCAGTGGAGGAGGAGTGAGACCTGCAGGGAAGGTGAGCGAACGGACCATGCGTCCACTAGATACACCGTTGCACTCCCTGGAGGGTAATAGCCCAATATCAAGGCAACATGACTAAAAAAAAGGGAGAAGAGAAGGCCGCACAGGAAAAGCCGGGTACTCAGAAAGGTAAAATCAAGGAGAACCCAACAGTGGCAGCAAAATTGGAAAAATTTGCACATACCCCATCTAAGACACCAACGAAAGGAAACCAGCAGACTCAGGCAAAAAAACCTCCAGGGGGATAAACAGGGGAGGAAAAGCCAAGGAGCGGTGGCAACGAGTCCAGGTACGACCATAGAGACCCCGGAAGAATTGGGAGGGGCAAGCTTAATTGCCATGCCAATACCGGCCACCCCAATGGAGGCCAACCTGGACAAAGAAATGGCAACAGAGGTAGAACCCTCATTAAAGGAAGTCCTCCAGGTGGTAAATATTTAAAGGCTACTCTGGCTAAATTGTTTGTACAAATGCGTGGGGTTAGGGAGGAGGTATCGCTGGTTAGACAGGACCTCCAAGGCATACAGGAAAGGACCTCAGCGATGGAGGAGAGGCTGAGCCTGGTGGAAGACGACCTCAACCTGCTAAAAAAAGAATTGAAGCTTTTGCATGGAATGGTAGAAGCTCAAGCATACAAAATAGATGATATGGAAAACAGACTTCGCAGGGACAATATAAGAGTGATGGGGCTACCAGAGCGAAGTGAGGGAGCCGACCCTGCTGAATTTCTGGAAAAATGGCTCAAAGATGAGTTTGGGTCAGAAATCCTCTCGGTATCTTTCGGGGTGGAGAGGGCTCATAGGGTTCCATCGAAACCTCCACCTCCAGGGGGGTACCCTAGGCCATTATTGGCAAAACTGTCCAACTATAGAGATAAAGCAAGAATATTGCAAAAAGCTAGAGAAAAAGGGGACATATATTTTAACAGTTCTAGGATATCGATCTATCCAGATTTTTCCCCGGAATTACAGAAGAAGAGAGCCAAATTTCTGGACATTAAACGCAGGTTGCGGCAACTTAATATTAAGTATGCATTGCTCTACCCAGCTAGACTGAGAATTGCGGCTATTGGTGGAACCCAGATCTTTGATACTCCAGAGGGGGCCATGAAATGGCTGGAGGATAATAAACCATAGCGATTGAAAGAATCCTGGGGAAGGATGGAGGGAGAGGGGAAGGGATAAAGGAATAGAGATGGCACTGGGGAAGAGGAGGGGGGGGGAGAAGAAAAGAAAAATAGAATATATATACACGGTTACTTTTTTTTGTGTTGCACAATTGTCACAGTTTGGAGCAGGAGGGGAGATCCACAGGAGAGAAGCAAGATAGATAGTTCTTGGGGGGGAGGGGGGGAGGGGAAGGAGCATGAGTATGGTCACAGGAGAAGCCCTTTTGCACGGCCAAGTAAGGCCGAGGGATGGGAGGGGGGAGGAGAGGGGGGTGTGGCACGAATGGAGATTGGAAGTAAGAGAACAAATTGGGTTCAGTGTGGGACATATGGTGGTAAAATGAATATAAGTAAAAGAGGCACTTATGAAGTAACACAAGAGAGTAGTAGAAAGGATATTTCCTTCTTTTCTAAGAGTAATGTATATAATACACGAGGTGAAGAAAGTCTAGGATTCTTTCATGAATAGTAATCAACTGGTTATTACCTCATGGAATATTAGAGGAATGGGGAATCCCGTTAAGAGAACGGCAGTCCTCGTGAAGATGGATAGACTTGCAGTGGGAATAGTCTGTCTGCAGGAGACCCACCTATCTGAGAACTCTATCCCCAGAATGAGTGGAAGACAATATAAATACCAATACCACTCAGTCTACTCAACGTATGCAAGGGGAGTGAGTATACTCATAAAGAGAGGGTTGATGGTCTCCGTCAGACAGAGCAAGGTGGATAAGGATGGTCGCTTTATCTTCCTGTTTCTTACATATGGGAGTGGAACAATGGTGTTGGCCAATATATATATCCCACCTCCCTTTAGTACAGAAATCCTACTTAGATTGATTGAATTCATTTCAGATAAACCAAAGGTCCCAGTGATAGTGATGGGTGATTTCAATATGGTCCTTGATGGTAGCCGGGATAGATACCCACCAGACAACAAAAGGAGTAGGTCAATGGAGGAGAAGTTTGCCAGAGTGCTTGGGGAGGCGGGCCTGATGGACCTGTGGAGAATTAGGAACCCGGCTGGGAGGCAGTATTCTTGCTATTCAGGCACGTATGCGACACTCTCCAGAATAGATCTCATATTGGGAAACCGGGAGGCCCTGGGTTTAGTGGATGAGATGGACTACTTACCAAGAGGACTATCAGACCATTCCCCCATCACATTGTTAATAAGCTTGCAAAACACTAGGTGCAGGGGTGATTGGAGAGTAATCCCAGCTTGGTTAAAACGCATGAATAATTTGGAGGAAGTACTGAAGGCCCTGGAGGAATTCGTAAACATCAACCTTGGAACAGCATCGATAGAAGTAGTGTGGGACTCATTAAAAGCCTATATTAGGGGTATTCTGATCCAACAAATTGCTAGGGTTAAAAAGAAGAATAGAGCTTGGGAGGAGACAGTTGTGAGAGAACTGAAGGACGCTGAAATGCAATACGTAGAGGACCACACGGCAAACAACCATAGAACCTTGATTGATGGCCAATAGAAGTATAGACTGTTAGAGATTAGTAAGGCAGAAAATAAACGTCTATTCAAGAAACAGTGCTCCTTTGTAGCGGGAAAAAGTGTAGGTAGAACTCTAGCCTTCTTAATTAAAACAAATACTCCAGCAGAATCTATTACAGCTATTAGGAAGATAGAGGGTAATGTGACTACAAAGCTACCAGAGATTATAGAGACGTTCAGGGCTTACTACGAAGACTTGTATAGGTCGAGAGGGAACTCAGAGCAGGAAGGTATGGATACGTTTTTACATAAAATCGACCTTCCAGCTCTCTCAGAGGAGGAAAGGAGCCAGTTGGATGCACCCCTTACCCTGGGAGAGCTGCAGGATGTGGTAAATAAAATGGCCAACAAAAAGGCTCCGGGCCCGGATGGGCTACCCTCGGAAATCTATAAGCAATACGGAAAGGTATTACTACCGGTCTTACTAAAGATGGTCAATAGGGCAATAGAAATAGGGGAATTACCTCCGTCTATGAGGGAGGCGGATATAACCCTTATTTATAAGGAGGGGAAGGATCCATTAGAGGCCTCTGCATATAGGCCTATATCTCTATTATGTGCAGATACAAAGATCTTGGCAAAAGCTCTGGCGACCAGATTGAACAAGGTCATGCAGAGGTTGATACATCCCGACCAGTCGGGGTTTTTTCTCCAACTGCTCCACTAGTGTGAACATTAGGAGGGTATATCTGAATATGCAGACACAAATAGAGAATGGGGGTTCAAGAGCAATACTGAGCTTGGATGCCGCTAAGGCATTCGATTGCCTTGAGTGGGAGTATCTTTGGCGGATCCTCGAAAGATTTGGGTTTGGCTCTTCTTTTGTTGGATGGGTCAAAACGCTATACGCAGCTCCTAAGGCGTTGATTAAGGTTAATGGACAACGATCAGTTGCATTTCAATTAAGGAGGGGGACTAGGCAGGGCTGTCCCCTGTCCCCTCTCCTTTTCGCCTTGGCGATGGAGCCGTTTGCACAGGCAGTTAGAACCACAACGCAAATAAAAGGATTTTGCAGGGCAATAGGAGAAGAAAAAATTGCGTTGTTTGCTGACGATGTTTTGCTGTTCCTGGGGGATACCCAGGGATCACTATCGTCAGCAATAAAATTGGTAAAGGAGTTTGGCCTATTCTCAGGCTTAAAAATAAACTGGGAGAAATCGGCACTCCTATCGTTGGACCCTATAAGACTCCCCCTCTCAGAGGAAGCAGAGCAGCTAAAACTGACTGATAAAATAAAATATTTGGGAATAATAATAACAAGAGACCCCAATCATTTTATAAAAGATAATTTAATACCCCTGATAACTAAATTTAAACGGAAAAGTGAAATCTGGAGACATCTTCCCCTATCGGTAGCGGGCAGATGTAGCCTGATTAAGATGGTATGCATGCCACAACTAATGTATATTTTGCATAACTCCCCCATATGGATATACAAAACATGGTTTAAAAAATTAGACACTATATTTAGGGACCTAATATGGAATAAAGGTGCTCCGAGGATACGGCTAGACACGTTACAACGGCAACCAGAGGAGGGGGGAGTGGCGTTACCACACCCCAGAAATTATTTTATAGCAGCCCAACTACAACACCTGGTTGGATGCGGGGTAAGGGGAGGAATAGATGTAAACAGCCAGATGTTGCTCTCAAACTCCCTACATAATAACCTGATAGAAGCTTTAGAGGCAAAGTCCTTTACCTCATGGTCTCCTACCCGGTAATCAATTGCTAAATTATGGGATACAACTAAGGCGCTCTTAGGATATGGCACACTGTCAAAACTTACTCCCTTATGGAATAATAACTCACTGAAAGAATTAAAAGTTAAGGAATGGGAGCAGAAAGGTCTATACCGACTTTGTCAGTTATATACAAATAATACCTTGAAATCCTTTGAAGAACTGAGGAAGGAGTTTGATATCTCAAATCAAACCCACTTCAGATACCTGCAATTGCGACACACATTGGGAGTCCAATTTAAAAACCACCCTATGGAGTGGGGCGAACTACCCATCCTGCAGAGGATAGCAGATCCAATCTTATATATAGGAGTGATCTCCAGCCTCTATAGAGTTATGTGAGGATATCTAAGGTAGAAGGAGGAAGAATCCCCTACTAGAATAAAATGGGAAGAAGATGTAGGAGAGATATCTATAGAACAGTGGAAGAAAATATTAAAAACTTGTCTGATTGTATCAATGTCTCCAGCCCAAAGAATGTCTCACTTATATTTACTATATAGGGTTTATTACACACCAAAAAGACTACACCAGATGGGGAGGAAACAGGATGATAGATGCCCCAGATGCCAAGGAATAGGTAATCTGATACACTTGCTATGGAGATGCCCCAAACTTTTTAGATACTGGGAGGGAGTGATAGGTACTATTAATAGGATCTTTGACCTCGATTGTGCATCCTGCGTATCATTGATGGGGGAATAGAGAAATGATAGTGGGGTGTCTATACCAGGCCAGAAAAATGATTGCCCAAAAATGGCAGTCTAGGACTCCACCAACGGTGGAGGACTGGATCAATACGGTAGACGAAACTGGATGTAAGGAGAAAATAATGTATATTAAAAGAGGAAAACTGGATAGGTTTGAAAAGAAATGGGGGCAATGGGTAAAGGAAATGGATTAGCTGGTTAGTGAACAAAGGGAAGGAAGAAGACAAGAAGCAAGGGAAAGAGGAAAGAAAGGAAAAAGTGGAAAAGCAAGTAAAGGAGGAGAATGGGTTATTGAGAGAGTGAATGTGATATTAGAAATAAATGGGAAAAGAGCGAGAGAAAGAGAAAGAGAAAAGATTATGTGGGATGAATGGTGTGGTGAGAGATGATAAGGGAGGTGTATTTTACGGTATATGTTTTGTACCCAATAAGGTATTTATGGCGATTGTCACTGGATTGGTATGTGATAGGGAAGGGGGGAGGGATAGGGGAAGAAAGCAATGTTAATAATAAAGACTTAAGAGTCCGGAGGGAGGGAGGGGAGAAAAGGGAGAGATGGAGGAAATAATGGAAGAAATACCACTATGATGTGACCAATCCGGAGAGCAGCATGACATAAAAAAAGTTGAATTTAATGAGTCTCCGGTAGTCATCTGATGTGGGAAAAAAAAAAAAAAAAAGAAACTCACTAACACTGTGAAAAGTTCATCCCACTGAACCCCTGGTGTGCCATGATCCTCCCGGTCTCTGCATCCTGATTGATGTTTCCTCCTAACACCACTTTGAGCTCAAAGCAGGTTGTTGGAACACGGTGTGTGGTCGCTGCAGCTGATCGAGTTACAGCAGATGGAGAGCAGACAGAACTGCTCATAGGGGAAGACGCAGACAGTGTGGGGAGGTAACACGGCTCTCCTCCACCCCCCTCCATCACAGTGTGGTCCTGCCAGTGGCTCCACAGCACTATTCAAACTACCCGGTTTCTTATCCCATGAGAAGACACCTATGGGACTTAGCCTCCGGTTTTTGGTTGTACCTAGGATATACCTCCATTGACCAAAATAGCTATCTTTCACTATAGCATCCCCACGAGGAGATAAAATACACTGCAGTGTATATTCAGGCCACACCATCATTGAGTGGCCCCTTGTCCTCTCCATTTTCCAGGATATACCACATCCAGGGCACAGGACCCCAAGGAATCATAGCAGTGGCACGCACAAGGTTACCCTTGGCCAACTATACCCCGGACGGGGTTTTCATTAGCACATTCTGCTAGCCCTGCTCTCAAAGAGGCACTGGAATAACTGGAACCACCTTAACACATACTTTATACAAGTGACAGGGAGACAAGTTCCCCCCTCCTACAGGTGGTCCAGATATTATAGTCTCTCCAGCGTCCGTACGCTGATTATTTGTTTTGTTGTGTTTTGTTTGTTAATCCGTGGTCTACATGTTTTGTGTCCCCCCATTTGTATGTTATTCACTGGAGCACCTCACATCTTGAGGGCTCTTTTTTTTACTGTATTTTAGATTTTGCCCAAAATAAAATTATACATTTTAGCCAATTTTTGACCTGTCACACAATAGCCATACATGTAGCCACTCTTGCCCTCCCTAGGGACCATTTCTTTATATATATGCATCAGGCTTACTATCACGACTTACCTGTATGTTATACAAAACTACATTATTATTTAATTTAAATGCAGCTACACCACTGCAAAAAAATTTGTCATCGTGGTCAGAAACAAGCAAGGTCGGCAGTGGGCTGGCAGCAGAGGTACAAGGGGTGATCCAAAAGAGTGGTTGTGGGCAAGCAGAGGTCGGTGCAGGCAGCAAATAAACAGGGTCAGGGTAGCCGGGTCTTGGGAATACAGGAATCAGGTGTATGAGAGCAAACTCACGGGTGCGCAAATGTTGTAGAACAAACAACACTTGCACCCTGGTGTTGTCCATTTAAATAGGCTGTCTGTGCCTGATGACTGCGCGTGCACCTGCTGTGTGTGCGCACACCCTTGCGCCCGTTGCATGGGAATCGGCGCGGCTGCTTGGTTGTAGGGGACATTCCCTGACACTTGGCCATCCAATACATTTATTCTCACATCCCGTGCTTGTTATTGTTCAGTTTACTGTTGTACTGCATAGCTAATGCATAATTGTTATTTTATTCTTAAACTATAGAACTGTTCAGGTTGTTCAGCTGATATCCGTTACTCGTTAATCTGCAGTTATTTAAACTACAATACTCTTAGAGCTCCTTCCCTGGGCCTAGCAAGCAACACCAGTTACTGCTCACAATGCCACTCACTGTTACTACTATCAATGCGAAGGGGCGAAAAAGCCCCTTAAAACAATCCTGACTTTGGAGGGAAGCAATATCACAAAAATTGGATATAATATGTGTCCAAGAAACACATTTCTTGGACAGAGCTCATACCTGCCATCACAGGCTCTTCCCCCATCAATTCTTTGCTAATGCACCTAAAAAGACCGAAGGTATTATGATTGCTGTACAAAATTCAATAGCATTCCAACTTCATCATATAGAAATTGATCCAATGGGCAGATATCTCATTCTCTCTACCTCATTCAATAACTCCCCATTAGTGATAGCCAACATATATGACCCTAATAGGAAACATAAGACCTTCTTCAAATCCATTATGGCCCAATAGCAACTGTTTTCTAAAGAGCAAATCATCCTATGTGGGGATTTCAATGACATAGCTGACAGGGCCTTGGACACCTTCAGCCCCCTCAGGCAACGATCCACCGCTCTGTCCTCCCTGATCCTATCTGAAGACCTCTATGACCCCTGCCTTTTCCTGCACAGCACAGAGAGGGACTATACCTTCTATTCGGCAGCTCAAAAGTCCTGTTCCAGGATTGACCTCTTCCTGGTACACAAATCTATCCTCTAATCCATATCTCAAGTAACCATAGGACTTATAAAATGGTCAGACCATGCCCCGGTTACCATTACGCTTGATGATGGGTCTAGGGCTACTCGAAACTCCTGCACATGAATACAGCCATTCTTTCCAATCCAGAGTACCAGGAACAGGTTAAGAGGGAAATAGAGACATATTTTACCATTAACGCAGGGTCAGTAGCCAACAAATCTATTTTATGGAATGCACATAAAGCTTATGTTAGAGGCTTTTTTCTTAAGAGATGCCTAAGCAGTCTGAACATAGTAATGCTTTCCTAGAGCAAATCAGACAGTTAGAATAGAGTAATAAACAAAGTCCTACTTATAGCCTCACAGACTCATTGCGTAAAGCTAGGGAGGAACTTTGTGCCTACTTATACTCAGCGTATGACGATCACATTAAAAGACTCTGCCTCAACTGGCACACACATAGCAAAAAGCCTGGTACTCTATTAGGACAACAAGTTAAGTGAAAAGAAGTGATAGCCAGGATCTCACTTCTCAGGGACGCTGAGTATGCAACTCCAAAGATATTGCTGAATGCTTCAGCGAATTCTACTCCAAACAATATAATCTCGGCACCTCCAATACCGAACTCTCACCTGCCTTGACTCAGATCAATCATTTCTTAGATCCCATACGCTTACCTACTCTTACGACAAAACTGTGCCTGGAAAAGGAGATCATGGGTGCAATCCGTGACCTCCCTTTAAATAAAGCCTCTGGGCCAGACAACTTCTGTAATGAATATTACAAAACCTTTTCCGCCCTTCTTAGCCCTCAACTATGTAAGACTTTCTCTCACGTTGTAGAATCAAGACACATCCCCTAGAAATCCCTAGAGGAGGTGTTTGTCTCCATTCCCAAACCCAGCAAGTCACACACGGATCCAGCCAACTATAGACCCATTTCATTGCTCAACACTGATACCAAACTTTACGCAAAACTCTTGGCCACCTGTCTTTCCCAATATCTCACGCATTTGGTCCACCCTGATCAGGTAGAATTTGTCCCACACAGGCAAGCCCCAGATGGTACTATATTTATTAATCTCATTCAGTGGGCAGAACATCACTAAACCCCTTGTCTGCTTCTATCTTTAGACGCAGAGAAGGCGTTTGATAGAGTACATTGAGGTTATCTCTCAGCGGTCCTACAGATGTTCAGTCTACATGGCACATTTGCTACTGCTATCCTAAACTTATATTCCTCCCCTTCTGCCAGAGTCCAAATGTCTGGTGTTACTTCTACACCCTTTAATTTTACTAATGGCACCAGACAGGGAAGCCCCCTCTCATCATTGATTTTTGCGCTATTGATGGAACCATTGGAGGAGGCAATCAGGTCACATCCCCTCATAGCTGGCTTTCAAATAGGTAACACTACTCAAAAGATAGGACTTTATGCTGACGACATGTTAGTTGCACTTACCAATCCAACTCAATCACTACCAGCCCTTATGGAACTTCTTACCCAATTTGGCAAAGTTTCTCTCTATAAAGTAAACTGGTCCAAATCTTGCATGTTAGAAATATGCTTGGACCCCATCTAAAACAAAGAATCTCTGACCTATCTCCCTTCCCCTGGGTCCCAGCCTCATCACTAACATACCTTGGCATTCAAATGACAATGCCCTCAACTAATCTAGTAAGGATTAATTTGGATTGAGTGGTTAAAGTGGTAGTAAACCCTCCTATCATTTTCAGCCAAGGAAGCTGCCATCTTGGCCTCTGTTTAATCTACAACTGCCATGATGCTGCACATATGATCAGCTATGATACCAGCCATTGGATGGTTTGACAGTTTGGTTTGGAGCACAACCAATGGGAGTGTTACATTCCGGCACGTGCCGGAAATGTAACTGTTTTTTAAACTGTTAAATGGATGGGTTTACTACCGCTTTAAGAAACTGCAGGATTTATCCCTTAGCTTGCACTCCATAAAAACACCCTGGGCTGGTAAAATCACCCTAGTCAAGATGTTTGTCATGCCTCATATAATTTACATGTTCCACTCAATCCCCTTGACCTTTCTGCAAGATCAACTGGCCAAGCATCAAAGAATCCTCAATTTGTTTAACTGGAATGGTAAACACCCTTGAGTCCTCCCAAAGTCAAAAGATACTACAAAGCTATCCTGCTAGATAAATCGAGGACAAATGGTGGGACTCATCACAGCAGCATCTGTGGCTACAAATAGAGGAAGCTGTAATCGAATGTTCACTTAAGCAACTACTAGCAGCCTTATGGCTTCAATTACCTCCCCCTTAACTTTATCTTGACTCAGTCACAGCTACGATAAGAGCGTGGAACTCCATCTTGCAAGCATCCCAAGGAATACCAAAAGCTCTTCTCAAACTGCTTCCCCTAACTACAATGAATTGTAGCATGACCTGACGATTGTCTCCTGGGTTGTGGCTGAGACCCAGACCACTGGAAATTTATTTGAAAACAAAGTATTATCTCCTTTCCATATATTACAGGCCGATTTGCACACCAGTCACAAAGACATTTATAAATACGTGTGCATCAGACATGCCCTTCATGACACTCTCTGGTCCACTTCCACCCTGCCCCAACAGCTCATTCAAACTTACGAACATCCCCCCCCCCCCTACTCGACAACCCCGTCCCACCTTCA
>BLSH010448953.1:101718-121554 GCA_018402905.1 Glandirana rugosa | reverse complement strand
ACTCGACAACCCCGTCCCACCTTCACCTGGTCTCTCACAGTACTTCCCGTACAGACTACGTGTGCATAAATATTTACAGAAACACTGACCACACGTTTAGCCGGCTTCAATTACCTCCCCCTTAACTTTATCTTGACTCAGTCACAGCTACGATAAGAGCGTGGAACTCCATCTTGCAAGCATCCCAAGGAATACCAAAAGCTCTTCTCAAACTGCTTCCCCTAACTACAATGAATTGTAGCATGACCTGACGATTGTCTCCTGGGTTGTGGCTGAGACCCAGACCACTGGAAATTTATTTGAAAACAAAGTATTATCTCCTTTCCATATATTACAGGCCGATTTGCACACCAGTCACAAAGACATTTATAAATACGTGTGCATCAGACATGCCCTTCATGACACTCTCTGGTCCACTTCCACCCTGCCCCAACAGCTCATTCAAACTTAACTTACGAACATCCCCCCCCCCCCCCCCGCTCCTGCAAGGGGATCTCCACTATCTACAAATTGTTAGCATCCAACAAAAAGCATCAAAAACTTCCCGCTTTGGAAAAATGGGTGCATTATCTCCACTTCACAGAGGAACCTAAAAGCTGGCATCGAGCAACGACCTACCCGCTAAAATTTTCCAAATGCTTGAAACATTGGGAATCAGCCCTACAAATTCTCCACCTATGGCACTGCACACCAGTCAGGCTGCCTCATATGTATACAACACACTCAAGCTGCTGTTATAGAAACTGTGGTCCTTTGGTGTGGTGGTACTGCCCTGTAATTACCCCATTCTGGAAAGACGTGAATATCCTATTATCTCAACTCACAGAATCACATGTATTATTAACCCCTTAAACCCTTTACTGGGATTAGGGATACAAGCATGGCATGTACAACTCCATCCTATGATCCATCCTATGATCACACATGTTCTGATAGCTGCACAGCTAGCCTTTGCCTGAAACTGGAAATCTAGTCACCCTCCTACCCCTCAGCTCTGTATATCCATTCCTAACCACTTGACCAATGGGCACTTAAACCCCCTTCCTAACCAGATCAATTTTCAACTTTCAGTGCTCTCACATTTTGAATGACAATTACTCAGTCATGCAACACTGTACCCATATGAAATTTTTGTCCTTTTTCCACACAAATAGAGCTTTCTTTTGGTAATTTTGTAAAAAAAAATGCATTTTTCTTCATTTCTGTTATAAAATTTTGCAAATTAGTAATTTTTCTTCATACATTTTGGACAAAATGGATACTGCTACATATCTTTGGTAAAAAAACAAACAAATTAGTGGATATTATTTGGTCGTTGTGACAGTTAGGGACAACATGGTCTACAACCTATGGTGCCATTCACTGAAAATTGATAACACCTGATGTACTAATGGCTTATCTCATTTCTTGAGACCCTAACAAGCCAGGACTTCAGCTTATTTCTCTTTGTAATGTTTGGGTTACATACCCGTTGTTACTGATTATGTTTATTTGGAGCTCATCACAACCTTGTTTTGTGTACTTTGAACCCCCTCTAAAGGGGCTTGTTATTTTCTAAAGAGGTCCATACCAACTACTTTACAGTCATGTATAACAAAGCATATGACTTTATGTAAACAAGTACAGAAACAAGGAACTCATCTGTTATACCCTTTTTGCATAATATGTACGATTATTTTGTCACTTGTAAACCTTTATATTTCAATAAAATTACAAGAAAAAAAAAAGACAAGTACAGAAGTGTTTCTTTTTACAAACGGGATAAAACATAGCATAAACTAATGTTTACAGCTTGCAAATGGGTTTAGTTCAGATAAGTTCAGAAACAGGAACCAGTGTCTGGGAGCTTTCAACAGAACATGCATTGCTCTTTGACACTTCACTTCTCTTTATCCAGACTGCTCTGATTAACTTTTGTTTTAAGGGAATAGAAGATCTGTACAGTGACCCAAGAATTATCTGCAGAAAGAAACTTTTCTATGATTGTTATCATGAAATCCATTATCCTTCTAATCCCAGCAGAATTGGGAGTTGGAATGTTCATCTAAAGATGCTGTCAGAGCTTCCACTGCTCTGCTGTGCCAGGTACATAGAAAGCAGAATTAAAGTTCACACACACTGAGACAGTTTCACTTGCAGTGGGTGTAGACACTGCTATTTTTCAGCAAAGAATGTGCTGCAAGATATAAATCTAAAGTCTAAATACTAAACACACCCTGGCTTCTATTGAAAAACCATTCACATTCCTTCTTTTTTATGCTTATGCATACACTCTTTCAACAGATTTCAAGTCAATTCATTATTTTACAGGTTTCTGTAATGTTTGGATTTGATTACATGTATTGTATTCCTTCATGAATGTACATGGTCGTAGTATAACACAAATGATATGTTTTCTATTTACCAGTAGGTGTCCTGGTGACCCCCTAAAAAATCACAGATTTTAAATATTTATTTAAATTTTTTTTATAAACATGTATATACGATTCGCAAACATTTTTCTCAGCTGGTGCATAAAGGGCAAAGTGTATATGAAATAAAGGCTACAAATGGCCAGACCCAGTCCTGATTTGTCTAATTTCAATCTTGGACAAGGGTCACACTGCTTGAGGGTACACATTAGTAGACTATAAGGCTCCATGCACACTGGACGCTATCTGGGCTCTCTCGGCGTCGGGCAGGAGACGCTGCTTACAAAACGTTCTTTTGCAGCGTTTTGTAAGCAGCGTTTACCGGCATTTATTGGCGTCGACGTTTTTGTGCGTTTTTTTGTTTCTTCATTAGCTTCCATTGACTGCAAAAAATACTGGACACCGATAAACAGCCGTTTACTGGCGTTTATGAACGTTTAGCGGCGTTTATTGGCGTCCGGCATTTTTTGTGGTCAAAAGAACTACTTTTGAACGCCAATTCAGGGCATTCAGATAACAGCCCAAAAACGCCACTGTTGATAAACGGCAATTAATGTCCATGTGTGCATGGACACATAGGATAACATAAAGTTGTGGTTTTGGGCTGTTAAAAAAAAAACTCAAAACAACCAAAAACGGTCGTTTATCAGATACAGTGTGCATGGAGCCTTACGTGTTATCTGTGTGGAATTTGACTGATCAGGCAACAATGGGGTTGAGTTACTAAAAAAAAAAAATACCTTTCACTTTGCAAGGGAAGTTGAACTTTACAAACTTTGCAAACGGACACTTTACTACATTCACTAAACTCTGGAGCAAATTATCATGCAAAGTAAAACTTCCCTTGCAAAGTGAGCAGCCAATTATCCTATAGTAAATTAACCTTACGGAGTGGAGTATTCACTGATTTAAGCCAGCCATAGATGGAGGGCTCAGCAGGGACTGGCCGAGATTCGAACCATGTATGGGCAGGCTGATTGTACCCAAGTCGATGGATCAATCAACTTGGGTACAACCAGCATGTTGGATCTTTCTACATACTGTTATTGCCAGCGGCTATAGCCACTAGCAAAATTATAAACTTAAGAGTAAAAAAATATATATAAATACTCCCTGGTAGCACAAGAAAACCTTGTTTCACAAATACTCTTGCATTGCTCTAATCACAACACACTTAAAAAGTGCCAGTGAACATGAAATAAAGTTCACACATCTATCTTCATATAAAAATTATAAAATATAAGAAACAGTCAGTATTCTCATTTGTAGTGCACCACACTACTTGTGTAATACAGCCGATCATCCACCACTGTACAAGAAATGCGCACATATCCTCTTATGACACCACACTCACCAAAGGATTTTGCCTCTCATTTTACTGATTGGCAAAAAAGGGTTTGAAAGGAATCTCCTTTGGCAGTAATACCTGCTTTAAGATCACTCAATCAGCACTCCATAGTCTTGAAATATAAGCTAAGACTCAGAAAAGAAAGTAGCCCCTATAGCGTAATCTCGTTTTAGATACAATCAATGTATTTAAAAGTAAGCATAAACACTCACAAGCATAATTAAAAGTATGTTCCCATTTGTAGTAATAATACCGCCAGACATCCCGACACTGAATAAAGCCAGTTCAGGTTATATCACCACGCTCATAACATGCGCTTTGGCGTCATTTCGAGTCTAGCATTAGCATCTGACATCACATCCAGTCACTGTACACTCCCATACTGACGCATTTTGTCACGTACGGCTTTGTCTGGTGTGTGATGGCAGTAACCATTCTATTCTGCCGGCTGCGAATGCTCCCGGCACCCCCCCACTGGCAGAGTACAATAGCACTTGATGTGGGAGGCATTCCCCCATCAACACTGGCTGTGTTGATGGGGGAATCAAGCAATTTTCTTTCCATCCAACCGTGGTGGAAGAAAAGAAAATTGTATCATCTATGGCCAGCCATATTCTACCAAGCAGCTCCGCACAAGTAATGGACAGATGCCTTACTGCTTTTTTATTTTCGGGGTGACATCTACCCATCTGGGGCTAGCCAGAGTCAGGTAAGTTGTAAATTTCTGTTAAGTGGCAGAATGTTACTTTGTTTGTTAGAACTAGGGATTCGGAAAACACAATTTTAGTCACAAAAATACAATTTCATAATTTCTCATACCGCATAATGTGTATAGTACAGTGCAAAACAAATACGTCAATACCAAGAAAACAAAAGCTGTAAAAGTCCTTTCTGTACAAGCTTAGCACCCTGAACACAGCAGACATTGTTATATTTTGTCATAGCAAAGCTGTGGCGCAAGCAGTTCTTTTATTGTTTCTACTTAAAGATATATATATATCTATATATATATATATATATATATATATATATATATATATATATATATGTGTGTGTGTGTGTATATATACAGTATCTCGCAAAAGTTAGTACACCCCTCACATTTTTGTAAATATTTTGTTATATATTTTCATGTGACAACACAGAAGAAATTACACTTTGCTACAATGTAAAGTAGTGAGTGTACAGCTTGTATAATGGTGTAAATTTGCTGTCCCCTCAAAGTAACTCAACACACAGCCATTAATGTCTAAACCACTGGCAACAAAAGTGAGTACACCCCTAAGCGAAAATGTCCAAATTGGGCCCAAATTGTCTATATTTTTGTGCCACCATTATTTTCCAGCACTGCCTTAACCCTCTAGGGCATGGAGTTCACCAGAGCTTCACAGGTTGCCACTGGAGTCCTCTTCCACTCCTCCATGACGACATCACAGAGCTAGTGGATGTTAGAGACCTTGCGCTCCTTGCCCCACAGATGTGTTTAAATCTGGAGATATGTTTTGCCAGTCAATCACCTTTACCCTCAGCTTCTTTAGCAAGGCAGTGGTCGTCTTGGGGGTGTGTTTGGGGACATTATCATGTTGGAATACTCGTGTGGCCCAGTCTCTGAAGGGACGGGATCATGCTCTGCTTCAGTATGTCCCAGTACATGTTGGCATTTATGGTTCGATCAATGAACTGTATGTCCCCAGTGCCAGAAGCACTCATGCAGCCCCAGAACATGACACTCCCACCACAATGTTTGACTGTAGGCAAGACACACTTGTCTTTGTACTCCTCACCTGGTTACTGCCACACATGCTTGACACCATCTGAACAACATAAGTTGATCTTGTTCTCATCAGACCACAGGACATGGTTCCAGTAATCCATGTCCTACGTTGGCTTGTCTTCAGTAAACTGTTTGAGGGCTTTTTTGTGCATAATCTTTATAAGAGGCTTCCTTCTGGGACGACAGCCATGCAAACCAATTTGATGCAGTGTGCAGTATATGGTCTAAGCACTGACAGGCTGACCCCCCATCCCTTCAACCTCTGCAGCAATGCTGGCAGCACTCATACATCTATTTCCCAAAGACAACCTCTGGATATGACGCTGAGCTCATGCATTCAACTTCTTTGGTCGACCAGGGCAAGGTCTGTTCTGAGTGGAACCTGTCCTGTTAAACCACTGAATGGTCCTGGCCAACATGCTGCAGCTCAGTTTCAATCTTCTTATAGTCTAGACCATTTTTATGTAGAGCATCAATTCTTTTTTTCAGATCCTCAGAGTTTTTTGCCATTAGGTGCCATGTTGAACTTCCAGTGGCCAGTATGAGAGAGTGAGAGCGATAATACCAAATTTAACACACCTGCTCCCCATTCACACTTGAGACCTTGTAACACTAATGAGTCACATGACACTAGGGGAGGGAAAATGGCTAATTTTACCCTATGTATTAGAATAATAAGTTCCCTGTGTCAGTGTTATATCAGAAATATTCTTATCTATATAGATAACACAGCACGGCTCTCTCTCTCCAGCAGACATCAGCAGCAGTGCTCAGCCCCACCCTCAGGAACTCTGAGCTGAGAGAGAAAAGCTGAAAAACCACAACTGATCCTAGTAAGAAGTTGTGATATCGATAAAAAGAAGTATAATCAGTATCTCACAAAAGTGAGTACACCCCTCACATTTTTGTAAATATTTTATTCTACCTTTTCATGTGAAAACACTGAAGACATTACACTTTGCTACTATGTAAAGTAGTGAGTGTACAGCTTGTATAACAGAGTAACTTTACTGTCGCCTTAAAATAACTCAACACACAGCCATTAATGTCTAAACTGCTGGCAACAAAAGTGAGTACACCTGTCAGGAAGCAGGTGTGAGGCCGAGATGTTAGAGGGTTTCCCTTGCGGCTAAGTGCACAGCTTCCCTGGGGATGAGACAGGGGAGCAGTGCCCAAAGAAGCACGGGTTGCCAGCAGGTAATTCCAGAAGACTAAGAAGCTTGGAAGTCGCAGGAACAGCCGATGGATGCTGGCATGCTTGAGACTCCGTGGGGAGTCAGCTGAAGACAAGCCGGGGTCATACACGGTAGGTCAGCGGAGACAGCTGGAGTGATGCACCAGGACAAGGTTGCGCAGGATTGCAGGGTAAGCAGAGCAGCAGCGGGACCAGCCAGGAGAGTAGTCAAGGAAACAAACCGAGGATCAGGACTGGAGAGCAGGTGCAAGGTCAGGACAAGCCGAGTCAGGTAAACAGAAGATCAATCAGGAGAAAACAGGAACGCAGGAATCACAGGGGAGCTGAGAGATAATCCAGCAAAGTCCTCTTGTTGGTGACAGGTTTAAATAGCCCAAAAGTGCGCCAATGGGCTTGCTACTGTGCATGCCTGGCGCGTCCCCACGCATCAGTGCACGTTCATTCGTGCTGGAATGTTTGTTTGTGCGCGTCGGCGCATGCTCACTCGTACGGGTGGCCGGACGCGGCCATGTTGGAAATGTGCAGCAGTAGCCGTTCTGGATCTATTTCCCTGACTACACCCCTAAGTGAAAATGTCCAAATTGGGCCCAATTAGCCATTTTCCCTCCCCGGTGTCATGTGACTCGCTAGTGTCACAAGGTCTCAGGTGTGAATGGGGAGACGGTGTGTTAAATTTGGTGTTATTGCTCTCACTCTCTCATACTGGTCACTGGAAGTTAAACATGGCACCTCATGGCAAAGAACTCTCTGAGGATCTGAAAAAAAGAATTGTTGTTCTACATAAAGATGGCCTAGGCTATAAGAAGATTGCAAAGACTGAAACTGAGCTGCAGCAAGGTGGCCAAGACCATACAGCAGTTTAACAGGACAGGTTCCACTGAGCAACAGGCCTCATTCATGGTCGACCAAAGAAATTGAGGGCACATGCTCAGCGTCATATCCAGAGGTTGTCTTAGGGAAATAGAGGTAAGAGTGCTGCTAGTATTACTGCAGAGGTTGAAGGGGTGGGAAGTCAGCCTGTCAGTGCTCAGACCATATGCCACACACTGCATCAAATTGGTCTGCATGGCTGCCGTTCCAAAAGGAGGTCTCTTATAAAGATGATGCACAAGAAAGCCCGCAAACAGTATGCTAAAGACAAGCAGACTAAGGACATGGATTACTGGAACCAACTGAGACCAAGTTACACTTATTTGGTTCAGATGGTGACAAGCGTGTGTGTTAGCAACCAGGTGAGGAGTACAAAGACAAGTGCGTCTTGCCTACAGTCAAGCATGGTGGTGGGAGTGTCATGGCCTGGGGCTGCATGAGTGCTACCGGCACTGGAGAGCTACAGTTCATTGAGGAAACCATGAATGCCAACATGTACTGTGACAAACTAAAGCAGAGCATGATCCCCTCCCTTCAGAGACTGGGCCGCAGGGCAGTATTCCAACATTATAACGGCTCCAAACACACCTGCAAGATGACCACTGCTTTGCTACAGAAGCTGAGGGTAAAGGTGATGGACTAGCCAAGCATATCTCCAGACTTAAACCCTATTGAGCATCTGTGGGGCATACTAAAATGAAAGGTGGAGGAGTGCAAGGTCTCTAACATCCACCAGCTCTGTGATGTCATCATGGAGGAGTGGCAACCTGTGAAGCTTTGTTGAACTCCACGCCCAAGAGGGTTAAGGCAGTGTTAGAAAATAATGGTGGCTACACAAAATATTGACACTTTGGGGTTGATTTACTAAAGCTTGAAAGTGCAAAATTTAGTGCAGCTCCACACAGAACCCAATCAGCTTCAATGTTTTATTGTCAAAGCTTAATTGAACAAGCTGAGGTTAGATTTTTGCACTCTCCAGCTTTAGTAAATCAACCCCTTTGGGTCCAATTTGGACATTTTCACTTAGGGATGTACTCACTTTTGTTGCCAGTGGTTTAGACATTTTTGGCTGTGTGTTGAGTTATTTTGAGGGGACAACAAATGTACACTGTTATACAAACTGTACACAGCAAAGTGTAATTTTTTCAGTGTTGTCACATGAAAAGATATAATAAAATATTTACAAAAATGTGAGGGGTGTACTCACTTTGGTGAGATACTGTATATGTTATAACACAGACACAGGTCAACTTCTTGTTATAATACAGAGCAGATGGGAACTTTTTATACAAGTGGCTTAACAAACACTTTAACCATTCCCGACCCTCTACCCTTCGTCAGATTGGTCAGAGGGACGGCAATGGTGGCAAAGTCGGTGATGAAGTGTCGGTAATACCCTGTAATCCCCAGGATGGCACAAACCTGTTTTTGTTCACCGGTTGGAAAAAAAAAAACAAGTGAAGGTGCGCAAATGGGTGAGAACATACAATATGAAAATAAAGAACTGGTGGTGTATGGGGATGTTAAATTATAAAATAAACGTAAAATACTACTGAAAAACAATAATATTCATACAAAGCATATACATACAAAAACGTCAGGTAAGGGGAAGGTATATAACCAGTCCAAGAGAAAGCACTAAGGGCAGCCCACAAAAAGGACCCAGATCATGTAGTCCAATGGCTGAAACGACAAAACACAAAGAAAAGGCGCCTCTAAGTGCAATATGCTAAAAGGATTTAATAGAGAACGGAATAAAAACACTCACAAATATGGAGCAGTAATGAACATATCTGCTGATCAACTGATGTGTAGATCGCTATCACTATAAGGAGATCCGGAATGTGAAGAGCTGGAGTCCACTCCTCCGTCATCCGCGCCGTACCTAGATGGAAAGCCGGCTGGTAGGAAAGCGGGAGCGAGGCTTGGAACTCAGCTGCGGAAGTCCTGGCGTGATGGCGTCATCAAACTGCGACGCGTTTCGTTAGGCTGGCAGGTCAGATGACGTGTGTCCTGCGCCACTTCCTCAGGCAACAAGAAAGATCAGTCTATAGGATGTGTTCATGAATGTCATTTAAATAGACTGTAAGAGCCCCCTAGGGGCGGGAGGACAAAATTGAAGATGGAATATTCATAGAAAAAGGTACGAACTCGTCCCTTGTCCCCAGGATCCAGCTATGTCCCCCCGCTGTGTCTGCGGGCTGTGCCTTCCGCCCGATGCCTGTGTGATGCCAGGTTCCGTTCTTTATTCAAACATCACATGCCTGACGAAGGGGTCCTGCATGGCTCCGAAATGTTGCACTTTCTGTGATGTGATCTTTCTTTGAATAAAGAACTTTTGGATGGTGATCCTTGGTGTGCTGGCGAATACTTGCACTTAGGGGATGGGGCCAGGCCACAGCGCCATGTCTGAATGGACACAGTAAGCTGTGACTCGGCTCAGGTGCCCCCGAGAAGTGGATGATCCAGACTTCTCTGTGAAAAAACATTTCACAGAGCAGGCTCTGCCCCGTGCGACGCTCGCAGGGAACGGAACCTGGCATCACACAGGCATCGGGCGGAAGGCACAGCCCGCAGACACAGCGGGGGGACATAGCTGGATCCTGGGGACAAGGGACGAGTTCGTACCTTTTTCTATGAATATTTCATCTTCAATTTTGTCCTCCCGCCCCTAGGGGGCTCTTACAGTCTATTTAAATGACATTCATGAACACATCCTATAGACTGATCTTTCTTGTTGCCTGAGGAAGTGGCGCAGGACACACGTCATCTGACCTGCCAGCCTAACGAAACGCGTCGCAGTTTGATGACGCCATCACGCCAGGACTTCCGCAGCTGAGTTCCAAGCCTCGCTCCCGCTTTCCTACCAGCCGGCTTTCCATCTAGGTACGGTGCGGATGACGGAGGAGTGGACTCCAGCTCTTCACATTCCGGATCTCCTTATAGTGATAGCGATCTACACATTAGTTGATCAGCAGATATGTTCATTACTGCTCCATATTTGTGAGTGTTTTTATTCCGTTCTCTATTAAATCCTTTTAGCATATTGCACTTAGAGGCGCCTTTTCTTTGTGTTTTGTTCACCGGTTGGGGCTACTTTTGAATTTCCTCAATCTTTTTCCGAAATAATTTTTATTGGTTTTGAAGGTATAACAAAGTGCTACATAACACGCAGATAAGGGTTGTATACATATGCGCAGTGGTTACAGCTTGTATATAAGACTTCAGCTAAAACATTCTAACCCAAATACCTATGCTATTTACCGTCTGTTCCAAGAATAAACAAAATAAAGGTTAGGAGGGTTAACATGGTAAATTACATTGCTAATAACAGACAACAATAAGGGTCTCAAGTGGTTTTAAACCATTCCATCCAAGTGTACCATTGTCTGCAAATATGGGCCGATCTGTTCTCAGAAGCAGTGTACCCGCGTTCGTAGATGCCGTGGGTGTGTACTGTTTCTATTACTTCATGAATCTGTGGTATGGTAGTAGATTTCCAATGCCTGGTAATAGTCAGCCTTGCTGCTGTGAGAATATGAATGATAATGTGTTTAGCCTGTAAAGGGATTAGGTCAATGCCCTGGTTTAGAATGGCTAGTTCTGGGGATAATGAAATTGGGTGCTTGGTGACCTTATGAATGAGGTGGGATACATCTGACCAAAATAGTTGTAGTTTGCTGCACTACACTCTCTCCAACAGTAGGGGGTTATGGAGGGTGAAAATTTGTGGATATGTTCCGGAGTAATATACCATCTCAAGATGAGTTTAAGATTAAGCTCCCAAAGATTAGAGGCCTTGGAGTTTTGGTATGTGGCTCAAATTGCCTGAGACCATTGGAGGATTGGGAAAGATTTTCCAAGATTTTTTTCCCATGTTAGCATAGGTTTAAGCTTAATTGGAATATTTTTTGACCCTAATAGTCCGTAAAATAGTGAAATTCCTTTCACTTTAGACTGTTTATTGAAGAGAAATGTGATTATCTCTTTATGCATTGTTACCTGGAGATGCGGGTTTCTTATTAAGTAGTGTGCTATTTGTACATACTTGAAATAGTCAAATTTGGGGATGGAGAATTCCTGGGACAGAGCCATAGAGGATTTTAACGAACCATTCTTGTAAAGATTGTCTATAGTTTGGATGCCTTTATCAATCCATGTACTAAGTACTAGGTCTGGTATTTTGTGCTTAAGCATAGATAAGGGAATTTTCAGTCTTGTGGGTTTTTCCCCTTTATATGCATGTTTTTTGCAGTAGGAGAAGGCAAGGGCTGTTGCCTTAATTGTAGGTGAGTAGTGGGAGAATTTTTTCCCAAGTTGGGGGTTACCTAGGAGCTATGAGTGGGGGTTGTTGAATGGAAGTTGCGTTGCCTCAATATCCCTCCAGGAGCTTATTAAGTGCTCAGTGAACCATGGTCTGATCTGAGCTAATATGGACGCATAGTAATGGTCTATTAATTTTGGTAGGCCCACGCCTCCACAAGTTCTGTGCTTGTAGAGATTGATTCTCAAGCACCTCGGTTTACCCGCGTTTCAAACGTATTTGCTTAACGTAGCTTGTAGGGTGGAAAAGAAGGAAGTTGGCACTGAGATAGGGAGTGATCTAAATAAGTAAATTAATTGTGGAAGCTTGATCATTTTGAAGGCTGCCACTCTGCCAAGCCATGATAACTGAAATTTGGACAGCAAGGCCAGCTCTTTGGGTAGATCAGTTAGAATAGGGGAGAAGTTGGCCTTGACTAATGAATCAACTTTGCTGTAAGATTGATACCAAGGTAGGGGATGGAGGATTGTTCCCATGTGAAGGCAAAGTTGGACTGTAACTGAGTTTGGAGGTCTTTCTGTATTTCCAGAGGAAGTATGTGTTATTTTGTCACATTAACTTTATAATATGAAATAGAACTGAACCATTCTAGTAGATTATTTGCCGAAGCCAGGGATGTTGTTGGGTTTGTAAGGATGAGTATGATGTCATCTGCGAATAGACTGATTTTAGTTCCCTTTTGTTAAGTTGTAGACCGGTGACCTCGGGTGTTGATCAAAATTTTTCAGCTAGGGGCTCTATTGCTAAATTGAAAAAGGGAGAGGGGGCAGCCTTGTCTAGTCCCGTTGGATATGCTAAATGGTTTGGATAATATGGATGAGTACAAAACTTGGGCTGATGGGTTTGAGTAAAGGGCGAGTATTGCCAAAAGAATAAACCCTTGAAAGCCAAACTTCTTGAGGGTCTGTTTCAAATAGCCCCAGTGCACTCTGTCGAACGCCTTCTCTGCATCCAAGGATAGGAGCAGAGAAGGCGTTCCCGATAACTGTGCATGGTGGATCAGATTGACCATACTGCGTGTGGCGTCGGAAGTTTGGCGCCCTTTGATAAAACCCGATTGATCGGGGTGGATTAGAGTGGGAAGGAGATTGACTAGTCTGGATGCAATTACTTTGGCGTAGAGCTTGGTGTCATGGTTGAGTAGGGAAATAGGGCGAACATTTTGAGGAGTGGTTGGTTCCTTCCCTGGCTTCGGCAAAGTGATAATAGTTGCTCTAAGCATTTCTGTGGGCAAAGAGGCTGAGGAGACGGCTTCATTGAAGAGGGTTGTTAGATGTTGTTTAAGGATATTACCAAACTTTTTATAATATTCTCCAACCAGCCCATCTGGCCCTGGAGCTTTGTTTATGGGCAGTTTATGAATAGCAGTTTCAATTTCTGCGTCTGAGAAGGGGGTATTAAGGGCTGATACTTGTTCTTTGGTCAATTTTGGTAGTTTTAAAGAGTCTAAGAACGCCTGAATGTTTTCAAGGCTAGGTTGGGGTGTACTACTGTCTTCAGCTAGGTTATAAAGTGAATGGTAGTATTCCCTGAAAGCATTGGCTACTTCCTGGGGATCGTAGATTTTTTGTTTAGTGGTGCCTCGTAACTAGAGTTGATCGAACCTCTGGGAGTTCGGGTTCTGCAGGTTCGGCCGAACTTCGGGAAAAAGTCCGGGTTCGGGACCGAACTTGACCCGAACTTTGTCCCGGACCCCAAACCCCATTGAAATCAATGGGGACCCGAACTTTTAGGCACGAAAATGGCTTTAACAAAGTTCCTGGCAAGTCCTAGAGGTCTGCAAAAGGAAGGAATATGGGGGTAAGAGTCGGACAAGTGCCCTACAAAGAAATGGGGATAGGGAAATAACTTAAAATAATTTTTAAGCTAAAATCGCATAAAAAAATCAAAAATGTATGTGGAGTTGGAGGTTGAGGAGGCGGTGAAAGTGACGGTGGAGGAGGAGGAGGTAGCCAACACTGTTTTTTTTTATTTTTGTGCAAGAAATGCACCGCTGACCGCAAATGTAGTTTTTGGAATTTTTTTTAATTTTAAACCAGCAATGTAGACATTTTTTTAATTTTTGTTCAAGAAATGCACCGCTGGGCGCAAATGTAGTTTTTAGATTTTTTTTTTTTCAAACCAGCAATGTAGATGCACTTTTTAATTTTGTGTAAGAAACAATAATCTATCTCTTTAAGCAACAGCAGGAACCTCTCCCTATAGAACTAAGAGATGATTTTAGAACAATAATCTGTCCCTCTAAGCAACAGCTGAAAGAAACTTTCCCTATAGAACTTGGAGATGATTTTAGAACAATAATATAGCTCTCTAAGCAACGGCTGGAAGAAACGTTCCCTATAGAACTTCAAGATGATTTTAGAACAATAATATGGCTCTCTAAGCAACGGCTGGAAGAAACTTTCCCTATAGAACTTGGAGATAATTTTAGAACAATAATCTGTCCCTCTAAGCAACAGCTGGAACCTTTCCCTATAGAACTTGGAGATGATTTTAGAACAATAATCTTTCCCTTAAAGCAACAGACTCTACCTTGTCCAGTCAGATCGTTCTGTGCAGCAGGATGAGGTCTGCAATCTGTCCCTCAAAGCAGCAGTACTAGTATCTCTACCTAGTTCACAATCAGATCGTTCAGTAATGCAGGATGAGATGTTCTATAATATCTGCAATCTGTCCCTCACAGAGCCAGCAGCATCCTCTCCCTAAACTATCCTGAGAGCATATGACATGCAGCACGGTGACTCCAGCCCCATATAGAGGCTGTGTCACATGATGCACTGGCCAATCACAGCCATGCCATTAGTAGGCATGGCTGTGATGACTTCTAAGGACAAACCAGTGAAACACTTGTTGATTGGCTGCCCTTGGCAGCTATTCAACACGTGGAATCAAATACCAGAACCCCGAACTCGAACCCAAACTTTTTTTTACATGTCTGGGTTCGGGCCCGGGTCCCGGACACCCCAAAGTTCGGTACAGACCCAAACTTTACAGTTCGCTCAACACTACTCGTAACAAATAGGGGATTTGCGTCTTAAGCCTGGGACCTTTGATAAGGTGAGCCATAGTTTTGCCTGGTTTATTATTACATGCATTAGCTTGCATTTTGAATTTCTGTTGAGACTTGTCAAAGTTATCTAGCAATAGAGCCCTAAGCTCCATTCTTAACCGAACAATGTTAGATTTAAGTGACTCTGAAGGGTTCTGTTTGTTCATATTATCTGCTTTTTGGATGTCATCAAGCAGTTTAGTGATTTGCTGCCTCCTCTGCCTCTTGTCCCTGATATTTCTCTGAATACAGATGCCTCTAACAAAGGCCTTATGTGAGGCCCAAATGGTGTGGAAGTTCTGAACAGAGCCTGCGTTCTCTATGAAGAAAGAGTTTAGGTTGTCTGCTAAGGATGCTGCAAAGTCCTCTTTTTGCAGGAGATGTGTATTCATTTTCCACGTAGAGGCAGAGTGCATGTTTGAGTGATTCCCGAGAGATATACTAATGGGTGAGTGGTCAGTCCAGGAAGCTGTTAGTATTTGTGAGGATGACACTCTTTGGAGGGTTTGTTGGTCAGTAAGGAATAGGTCAATTCTAGAGTAGGTATTGAAGCGGGGTGAAAGAAACGTAAAGTCTTTTTCTTCAGTGTGTTGGCAGCGCCAGACATCGTGTAGGCCTAATTTATGTAGTAATGGGTTTAGAGCTGGTCTCCTGCGGGTGGATTTACTTGTTGAATCAAGTTCTGGGTCTGGAGTGGTGTTGAAATCTCTGCACCAGATTACCACACCCTTTTGTATTTTAACCCCCCTTTTGTGCACTTTACGGATAAACCGGAGTTGATGAGAATTGGGCGTGTAGACATTAACTATCGTATACCATTCCTGATTGATTTTGCCCGTTACTATTAGGTAGCGACCATTCTGGTCGCTTATGCAGGTATCAAATTGGAAAGATAGGGAGTCTTTAAAGGCTAACATAACACCTTTCTTCTTCTGAGGCGCATTGGCTGTGAATATGATGGGGTATTCCCGAGAGGAACATCTAAGCGGCTTGTCCTTGCAAAAATGTGTCTCTTGTAAGCCGAGAATTTCGCTGTTGGTCTGTAATGCTAGTTTCCATAGAGAAGCACGCTTGGTGGGATGATTCAGGCAGTTTGCATTTACTGACAGTATTTTAACCATTATTGGTTATCGAGGAAGTTGCTATAATCCAAGGTATAAAGTGAGGGAGACGCTTATTTGCTGGTGTCAATGAAATCAGATCACTAATAAGTGAAGTCCAGTGCGAACATGGGTAGACAACCTATCCGATGGAGAAGGATAGTGTTCCAAAAAGAGAAAAACAAACAAGGAAAAATAAAGAGAACTCAAAGAAAAGATAACATACAACAATTCCTGTAGGTGTGCACAATAAGTGCCACAGAATTCGGGTTACGGGTATATAAGAGTTCTTAAGGCCGAACGTCCGTTTAACCCATCTTGAGGCTGAACGTGCCCAAAGTTATTAAGATTGCAGGCGGTGCAGGGGTTGCTGGTGTGTGGGATCTGCGTTGCTGAGATCCATCGCTGAGTTGTCTTGTGGATCTGGTATGATTCCCCGTTCCTGTAGTTTTTGCAATCCAGCTTGCATGGAGGAGATCACATGCTTGGTACCGTTGTGAGTAATGGAGATTTTTGAGGGGGCAATCCATTGGTATTGGATGTGATTATTCCGAAGGGTCTTTTTATAGTGTTGAGCTGTCTTCTGCGACTGAGTGTGTGTTGAGAGAGGTCCGCATAAATCTGGATCTGATTATACGGGTCCGGGAGGGATCCCAGAGCTTTTTCTTTTTGCATCAGCTGATCTTTAATGTGATAGAAATGGATTTGAAGTATCACATCTCTGGGGACTGAGTCTGGGAGGAAGGCTGGTTTTGGAAGTCTGTGTATTCGATCGATCACCAGTTCAATGTTTTTGGTGTCCGGAAGGAGGGTTTTAATCAGACCTCTGGCATATGTGGTCAGGTCCGTCGGCTGGATTGTTTCAGGAACACCTCGCAACTTAACGTTGTTTCTTCTGGACCTGTCCTCTATATCCGCTAATTTATCCTTTAACCATTTGGTGTCTTGGGTCTGGTCCTCCTGCGCGTCAATGATATTGTTAACTGTGTGCGCAATGTCTCTGATGTTTGTCTCCATATGTGTGACCTTGCTGTCCACATCCCTGTGTATTTTGTGCATTATAGAAAACATGTCCGCTTGGATGGAACTTCTGAGGGACATTAACATGTCCTTCAATGTGTTGTCTAGCACTGGTTGCCCCATGATAGGGAAGGCCGCAATTGGATCTAATGGAGTGGGCTGATCAGGGGATGCAGGAATAAAGGATGGCGAATGGCTTACCTCCTAGCTTGTTACTATCTTATCCAGGCGTATTTTTGCCTTTGCCGGACTTGCAGATATTGGAGTGCCTGGCGGTGAGAATGGAAGATTGTTCCCTTCATTCTGTGCCGCGCAACGATCGTTCCGTCCACCTCTGCTCTATGATTTGCTCGTGGAGCCGATCCCGGCTTTGTGGAAATCGAGCCCGTTGACGCGTTGTCTTGTCCGCGCCGGGGCTGGAACATGTAGGCCGTCAGTTTGCTCGGCCGTCTCTCCTCTTTCCTCTTGAGTGACATATGTCCCTCTGGGTGTGGGATACAATCCCCTCTTGGATTGGGTGAAATTCTGTGCTTTGAAATGCTTAAAAAAGGGTTTTTGGACGGAGCTCTCTCTCCAAGCAGCCATCGAGCTCTCGCCCCGGCCACGCCCCCTGAATTGCCTCAATATTATTGGTCTGGAGCTTGATCAGACCCTGACCAATAACATACCCAAGGTATTTGGCCTCCTGCAGATCTATGGCACACTTTTTTTGGTTGGCTGTTAAACCTGCTACCCTCAGCGAATCTACCACTGCCTGTACCCGGGGCAGGTGTGATTCCCAATCTGGGCTGTGAATGACCACATCATCCAAATAGGCCACTGCATAGGACCAATGTGGCCTTAAGATTTTGTCCATCATCCGCTGGAAGGATGCAGGGGCCCCATGCAGACCAAACGGCATTCATTTTTATTGGAAGGACCCCTCAGGGTAGAAAAGGCTGTTTTTTCCTTTTCCGATTCTGTTAGGGGGATCTGCCAATTAGGTCTAGGGTTGTTATATACCGGGCACTTCCCAACTTGTCCACAAGTATGTCAACCCGCGGCATAGCGTATACGTCAAACTGAGACACGCTATTTAGTTTCCTGAAATCGATACAGAACCAGATAGTGCATCAGGCTTTGGGACCAGCACTATAGGGCTCAACCAGGTGCTGTGAGACTCCTCTATCAAGTGTAACTTGGTTTTAATTTCTCTCACCACCACCTGTCATCTAGCCTCAGGTATTCGGTAGGGTTTTACATTTACATGGACCCCTGATTCTGTGATTATGTCATGTTGTAGTACAGTGGTCAGTCTGGGTAGGGAAGAGAAAAAGTCTCTATTTTTACTGACACATTCCTTAATGTCGTTTTGTTGCATCAGTGACAAGGACTCAGTTATGGGGACATCCAGGCTCAGGGGTAACCTGTCAGTAAACTCTCTCTGTCCTTCCATGGTTTTAGGAGATTAACATGGCAAATCTGCTCCGGTTTCCTTTTCCCAGGCTGGTAAACTTTGTAAAAAGTGTAGGCTATCGCGCTATTGGTTAATCAAAAGCTGCAAACACAGCATTCGACCAAATGCAACCAAGGAAATAAACAAAAAGTGTTGCGCTAAAAAAAGGAAGTGATTCATATGACAACGTCACTCGATTATTTAAAGTGACAGTGCATATATAGAACCTGTAGTGATCACACACATATACTAAAAATTAAAGTAACAGTGCATAAGTTGACTCTACATTAAGTCCAAAATAACCTGTGATGGTGAATGACTTAAAGTGAACAGGGTATCAAATAAGTTGACTCTAAGATGGTCAATGATTCAAGTGAAACAGTCCAAATAAACCTGTGATGGTTAAAGACTTAAAGTGAACAGTGCATAAAAAGTCCAAACAAATGTCCCAAATAAGCAATAAAGTTGAACACAGGTGGAATGTGCATAGATCGAATCTGTGGTGAGTTATCATCCAAAGATCGATGTAGAGGGTTAATGATTAGAGTTGAGCGAACCCGAACTGTAAAGTTCGGGTCCGTACCGAACTTTCGGGTGTCCGTGTACCGAACCCGAACGTTTGAGAAAAACGTTCGGGTTTGGGTTCTGGGTTCTGGTATTTTATCACACTTGTTGAATAGCTGCAGTGCAGCCAATCAACAAGTGTTTCACTGGTTTTCCCTAGAAGCCATCACAGCCATGCCTACTAATGGCATGGCTGTGATTGGCCAGTGCATCATGTGACCCAGCCTCTATATGAGGCTGGAGTCACAGTGCTGCATGTCACATGCTCTCGGGTTAGTGTAGGGAGAGGATGCTGCCGGCGCTGTGAGGGACAGATTGTGAGGGACAGATTGCAGATCTAATAACTAGGTAGAGATTACTACTACTGCTGTGAGGGACAGATTGCAGTGATAATAACTAGGTAGAGATTACTACTACTGCTTTGAGGGACAGATTGTAGATCTATAACATCCCATCCTGCATTACAGAACAATCTGATTACAGAACGATCTCTCAACCTGCATTACAGAACGGTCTGATTACAGAACGATCTGATACTGGACTAGGTAGAGATTACTACTGCTTTGAGGGACAGATTGCAGATCTAATAACATCTCCCATTTTCTTCCTTTTGCAGCCCTGTAGCACTTTCCAGTACGGCCTGGGGCTTGGGGTAACTTCAGTTACCCCTGGGTTTGAAAAGCCGTGTTTTTACTGACATTTTTTCATGACCTTTCACGATCTCCCGACGTTTTCCTTCTTTTACC